>OZ024740.1:420372638-420420138 GCA_964016885.1 Eledone cirrhosa
AGCGGAGCATGCAAGCTTCGTTCCTCTCTAGTCTGCGTATATCCTCTGCACACAATGCCCAGGTCTCACTGCCATGCAACATTGCTGTTCGTATGCAGGTATCATACAACCTGCCTTTCATTTTTAGGGAGAACCCTTTAGCGGCTAATAGTGGTATAAGCTCTCTGAACTTTTTCCATCCAGTTCTGACTCTAGCTACTGTACTTTCAGAGCACCCTCCCCCACTGCTGATTTTGTCACCCAGGTAACGGAAGCTGTCCACTATTTCTATAGAACCCTCTGCGCAATTGAAAGAGCTAGTATTTTGTGGGCACTTGCTGCTACTTATTGCACCAGAGCACCGGCCACATGTAAAATCTGTGTTCTTAGTTAGCTTACCTGTGATCATACTACATCTTTTATGCACCCATACTTTGCATTTAGGACATAAAATGGAGTTTCTACCTACGCCTTTCCTACACACTGAGCATGGCCATTTCCCGGAGGGGACCGGCACCTTATTTTCTTTCCTACAAACTAGAACTTTAGTCTTAGCCAGGTTAATTTTAAGGCCTTTTGATTCTAGGCCGTGCTTCCATGTTTGGAATTTCTTCTCTAGCTCGGCCATTGATTCAGCTATGAGCGTTAGATCATCTGCGTATAGGAGTTCCCATGGGCAGCCAGTCTTGAACTCCTCTGTTATAGCCTGAAGGGCAATAATAAATAGTAGGGGGCTAAGAACAGAGCCCCGATGGACACCAACTTTCACGCTAAACTCTTCCCTATATTCGTTGTTAATTCTAACCTTGCTGACTGTTTCTTTATACATGGCTTGTATAGCTCTCACAAGCTATTCGTCAACACCTAGTTTTCTAAGAGCCCACCAGATAATGGAATGGGGGACTCTGTCGAAGGCTTTCTCCAAGTCGACAAAGGCTAAGTATAGGGGTTTACTTTTAGCTAGATACTTCTCCTGTAGTTGTCGTACAATGAAAAGAGCGTCTGTGGTACTTTTGCCTGACACAAACTCGAACTGCATTTCATCTAGATCGATTCTCTCTCTGATTAGTTGCACTATTACTTTTTCCGTGACCTTCATGACCTGGTCGATTAATGCCTCTATAGTTACTCCTATCTAGGGCGTCTCCTTTACCCTTGTAACAGTTAATGATGCTGCTGCTACGCCAGTCCTTCGGAACAACCCCATTCTATATGACTTGGTTTACTATCCGGGTGACCATGGTGTGTCCCACCTAACCAGATGCCTTCAGCATCTCAGCAACTATTTCCGAAGGCCCAGCCGCCTTACCCGTCTTCATATCTTTGATTGCCTTACTTATTATACTACCTTCAACTAACACTGCTGGTCCCTCTATTGGATCGATCTGGGGGAGACTATCCTTCTCCCATTTATTCTCCTCATTTAGTAGCCTCTCGTAGTGACACTTCAAAGCGACCTTCTTATCAGCGTCAGTGATGGCGAGTACGCCATCATCATTTAGTACACACTTCTCCCCAACAATATCACAGTTTTCCTTGGCACATTGCCTAGCAATCCTGAACACCTCACGTTTTTGGTCCTCGCGTTGTAGAACATGCTTGAACTTTCTTTCCTCTGCTTCCCTTCTTGCGAAGTACACTTGTCTCCTAGCTTCCCTCCTGGCCACTTGATAGTCTTCTCTACTTACCCCATCCCGCCATACTTTCCAAGCCTGCTTTTTGGCCTTAATCGACTCCTCCACCTTACTGTTCCACCACCATGTTACTCTCCTCCTGCCTATAGGCCTGCTCCGGCCACAGACTTCGTCTGCCGCCATCAGCAGGTTTGCTTTCAGGAATTCCCACTGTTCCTCTATATTGTACGACTCTAAATGCTCTTCCTTACTGTCGAAAGCATCAAGTAATATGCTTTGAAATTTATTTCTGGCTGTGCGGTCCTTTAGCTTCCATATTTTTCTCCTGAGGATAGTCCTCTTCTGCTGTCGAGTACGTCTCGTCCTGACTATGAGGTCGCTAATTATCAGTCTATGTTGGGAGGTGCATTCTTCATGGGGGAGGGATTTAGTGTTTACAACAGTCACTCTGTCACGTCTTCTGGTAAGGATATAATCTACCTGGCTGGTATGTTCCCCTGATCTGTAGGTGATCAAGTGATTGTCTCGTTTTTTGAAGTTAGTATATATATATATATATTTATATATATATATATATATATTTATATATATATATATATATTTATATATATATATATATATATAAATTAATAAAATAATGAATAAACAAAGAAACAGTTCCTTATATTAAAAAAAATTCATCATTTTACGATCGTTTCTAGGATATATATGTGTTAGAGTTGGTATGCATATTCTATAGATCTATGTACAATATTTATACAAACTATCAGAGGGAATATACATACCTACACATATATATGCTGTCTTCAGAAATAATGATATTTGTTTATTGAAAAAAACAAAGATTCAATACAATAGGTCTGTTTGGGAACAGGTTTTGAATTGACCAATAGAGAGATAGTGAGGGTCAAGATAGTAATATAGTAGTAGAAGAACCTTAAATTATGGGTAGAGGAAGGTAGATTTCAGTTTTGGATGGAAAAGAATATTATGAATGAAAGATTATTTTAGGGATGAATATAGGTTGTATGCTGACCTCAGAAATAATTATATTTGTTCATTGAATAAAACCAACAAAGATCTAATATATTCTGTCTGTTTGGTAAGAGGTTTAGAATTAACCAATAGAAAGTTAATAATTGGCCAAATGGTAAAATAGTAGTAATTGAAGCTTATTTTAGGGGTAGAATAAGGCAGATTTCAGTTTTGAATGGAGTGTGAAGAATGAGAAAGTTATTTTAGGGGTGAAAATAGGTCAGGTCAGTAAAAGGTATATGAGCAGTTGCTGTTATAAACCAGTAATGCCAATGCAAATATCTAAGGAGACTAAAATTTTATGATAAGAGTGTTAGTGAAAAAATACATCTATGAAAAGAATATAAATTAATTTAATTAATGGGTATATTTATATTGATAAAATTATACTAATGCATATAGTTATGATAAATAAGAGTTAGATGTAGTTGAAGAGTGCTGTTAAAGATGAGGGGAAATTAAAATAATATAAAAATAATATATATATATACATATATATATATATATATATATATATATATATATATATATACACATACACACACACATATACACATATATATATATATATATATATAAAATATTAAACAAATAATGAATAAACAATTCCTTATATTAAACAAAAAAAGTTCATTATTTAACGATCGTTTCTAGGATATATATGTGTTAGAGTTGGCATGCATATTCAACAGATCTATGTACAAAATTATACAAAATTATACAAACTATCAAGATTAAATATACATACCAACACATATATACGCCGTCTTCAGAAATAATGAAATATATTTATTGATAATAACAACAATTCAAACTTTCAGGTCCGTTTGGGAACAAAATTGACCAATGAAAATACAAAAGGTTTAATGCCGTTCGGTGTGTGTATATACATGTAATAACCCTTACACATATTTTACAAAAATGTATGCACAACCTGTATACTCATACAAAAAGGATGGATGCAAATACAAAATTTCAAGGTTAATGTCTCTGTAAGTTTATAATGCACAGATAAGATGCGTATAGATACATAAATATGAAATAAGTGTATACACATATTTTCATACTAACACATATCCGTACAATCACACATACACGCGCGTATATGCATAAACATACACATAAACTACAAACATACAAACACACACACACCACCACTCACATATATATATATGTGGATATAAAATCCTAAGCACATGGATATTAATTCACTCACATAAACACTGGCACACACATTTAGATAAAGATACAGAAATTAGGTGGGAGGGGGGGGGAGAGGTCAGTATTCAACGGTTTGGGCTGCCTGCTTAATATAGATGTATCTATAAACTAAGAAAATAAAAAATAATAATAAATAATAAATAAACATTAAAAAGGAAAGAAAAGAAAAAGAAAAAAGAAAAAAGAAAAAAGAAATATATCAAGAAAATATATATATATATATATATATATATATATATATCCATATATATATATCTATATATATATATACATACATATATATATATATATACACATACATACACACACACACACACATATACATATACACATACACACATACAAACACATACATACATATGCACACATCCACACTTAGAACATAACATACACACACATATATAAACATATACATATACACACATAGATACAAATACACACATACATATAAATACACATATATATATACATATATATATATATATATATATATATATATATATATATATATATATATATATATATATATACATACACTCATACATAGGCATATAATCACACATACTATATAGACACACATATATATACACACATACATACACATATACCTACACTTACATACATATATACATACAGATATACACATACATACCTATATATACACACAAATACATACAGACATATATACATACATACAGACAAATACTTACGCATCTATATATCGGTATATACATACAAACACCACTACACTCTCACACAACTCAGACATACAAAGAAAAAGGTATATACCCATACACATATACATATACAAATAGAGAAACATATACATATATATATATATATATATATACACATATATATACATATATATATATATATATATATATACATACATATACATATACACATACACACATACACATACAAACACATACATACATGTACACACACATAGATATATATACACACACATACACACATACACATACATATATAGTCATACACACACATACACCTACACGAACATACACATACACATATACAAAGATATATATACACACACACACACACATACACACACACACATATATAAAAAAAAAAAAAAAAAAATAAATAAATAAATAAATAAAGATATATATATATATATATATATATATATATATATATACATATATATATATATACATACACATACATACACACATACATAGACATATATGTACATACATACATATACATAGATACATACACATACATACATACATATATATATACACACACATAGACATATATATACATACACACACAACATACATACACACATATATACTCATACATAGAATTAGATATATAAACATACATACATACGCACTTACATATACTCATATATACCAATACAAACGCATCCATATATGCGTATATACATAGAAACACCACTACACCCTCACCCAATTCAGATATACAAAGAAAAAGGCATATACATATACATATATACACGCATCAATAGAGATATATATACACATATATATATATATATATATATATGTGTGTACACACATACACTTATATGCATATACCCACACACACATACAACCATAAATACACATACAAACACCCACATATATAAATATATACACATATATATATATATACACACACATAGAAAACAGACATGCACACATATATATTTTTTTACACATATATATACACATATATATACATATACACACCCTCATATATACACATACACATAAGTTATATTATAATAATAAATAATATATATATATATACACATACATATATATATATATATACATATATATATATATACATATATATATATATACACACACACACATATGAATATAGACATATAAACACACATAGATATATATACATACATATATACAGATACATATACACACACACACATATACACATTCACATATACATGTGTGTGCATACACACATATATATACATACACACATATACACATAAACACACATATGTGTATACATGCACACACACACATATATCCACATAGATACGAAGATATACGTATAAATAGAGAGACATACATATATATACACGCACACACATATACATACATACATACACACACATATATATATATACATATACATATATATATATATACATATATATATATATATATATATATATATATATATATATATATATACACACATACAGACATAGACATACACATACATATACACACATGCATATATACACACATATACACATACATACACACACATATATATATACACACAATCATACATTCTTATTTGCATGCGCATATATGTATTTTTATATTCAGATATAAATACCCAAATATATATACACCTACCTACATATATATTCATACAAACACGCTTACAAACACAGATGATAATAGTATGGGGGAAAGGGGGGGGGGTTGGAGAAGGGGATTATAGTAAATATATGTTTCAAGAAACATAGAATATTATCCGTATCTAGATCCAATGTATGTTTATACATAGTATCAGTGTTAGGAAATACAATAAACAAGGAATAAGGCGAAATTTATGCAATTCAAAATAAATAAGTATACCATTAATTATATGTTAACTAAACTAAAGATAGTTAACATATTGATTTCTAAGGTGTAAATTAGTTAGGTTTATAATATTTGAAGCAGAATTTTGAAGTTAAATAGTAGTAGAGTATTAATTATAGTATAACTAAATTAAAGTTAATAACTTTATGGTATCAATATTAGGAAATGAATTTAGTAATAGGGAAAAAACAAATAAAGTATTACATCGGTAGTAGAATATAAAATATAGGTTAATTAAATTAAAAATTATATATTTATTTCTATAGTATATGTTAATTAGGTATATAATAAATAAAACAGATATTGTATTTTATCAATAGCAGAATATAATTATATGCAAATAGAAATCAAAATTAATACATATATATATACATATACATACACATATATATATACACATATATATACACATATATATATACATATATACACATATACATACGCACATACATACACATACACATATACATATACATATTTTTTCAAAAATTGCAAAGAATATATTAACTAGGTATAAATCCAAAACACATCCCATTCTATGATTAGATGACATTCTGCAATTCGTCTGTATAAGGATATTAATTTTAAGCCAATTAAATTAAATTTTTAGGTTGATTAAAATTAAAACCAAATTATAAATATATTTCTAAAATGTATATTAATTAGGTCTATATTACTAAAAATTATTTCTCTGTCATTGGATACACTATATTTTGTTATATTTTATCTGTAAAAGAATTATAATAAAAAAAAAAAAAATTATAATAAAAGGTTTAAATAAATTAAAATTAATCTATAAATTAAAATACTAAGTATATATTAGTAATATTTAAAGGTTTTTCACAATTTATGATTACATAATATTTTATATTCTCATCTGTAATAGAATTTTAATTAAATTAAATTTATAGGTTAACTAACATTTAAATTAAATTAATTTCTAAAATAATGTTATTAATTAGGTTTATAATATTTAAATGTTTTTTTTAATTTATGATTACACGATATAATTAATTCCTGTCGTTTATTTAATAGGATATCCTTAGATTTCATTATTTCAAATAGTTCTTGGGAACATAATCTACATTCATTTCTATTATTTTGATAAGGGGTGGCTCTTTTGAGCACACTCCAGGTCAAATCATATTCTATATTCTTATTTTTATAACTATTGATTTTTTCTGCTAGAGATGTTGTATTAGCCAGTGCGGCATTTTTAAAACTATGCTTATGGGTATTAAACCTTGTCTTAAAATTGTTAGAGGTAGCTCCTATATATGAGCAAATAGAATCTTTAGTTTTAACATTACATTTATAGACTATGTTGTTAACAAGACAATTCCCTTTTAATGGGCAGTTTGCTTTGTTTCTACAGTTACAACCTTTCGTTAATTCCGTATTTGAGGAGATATTATGGTTAATTTGATGTACTGGTGGTATACTTATGGTTTTCTTACATTTATATGCATTATAGGCACTTATATTTTGTTTTATGTTATTTGTTGTAGAGTATGAGAATTTAACTGTAGACCTATTTAAGATTTGATGGTATTTGTGGTTTGGCGGGAAGTTTTTCTCTAGGATATAAAAAAATTTTTTAGCAATATTATCCTTAATTTGTAAATTAAATGGAGCATTATACCAAGTAACCCGTCTATTACGGTTTCTATGTTGTTTATTATTTTTATTATTTTTATAGGTTGTATCGTGATTTTTACTAGGAGGATTAATGTTAATGAACTCACCACAACCATTTTTAGTTATATTTGTAGATTTAGGTGTTTTATCCTTTTTATTAGGAGTTTTATTAATATGATAAGTAGTTTTTTGAGAGTTACTATACTTTATATTAGAAGATTTGGTATTTTGGGGTATAGTGTGGGTGGCATTTAGGTGTGTACTTTTCATTTGGTGTTTGTTGGTAATATTAGGTTGTATGCTTTCAGTATTTTTAGTAGAAGGTATATATTCTAATCTATTTTTGTGGCCACTTCTATCTAGAGCTTCGTTATAGAAGGTCGCATTTTTATCAAAAACATCTTGGTTAGAAGAAAGGTTAGAAATTCTAAGTGATATATTATATGCAAGGTTTTTAAGGATAGATTTAGGGTGATTAGATTGTGAGTGTATGTAATGTAAGTTTTGGTTTGGTTTATGGTAAGGTTGGTAGATACCCGTAGCTAAATCTAAAGTTATATCTAGGAAATTTACTACTTTACTTGTTTTTTCAAAAGTAATATTAAGATTATAATAGTCTTTAAGGAAAGTTCTAATATGTTTTTTGTTTTTTTCAATTTCTGAAAGGCTAAGGTTGTTAGAAAGAAGAAGACAGTCATCACGATATAAACCACCTTTGAGGTGGGGAAAGGAGGCATTTATGTTGAAAAGGAGAAAGAGGCCCACAAGATCAGTAATTTGGGCGGAATCACTTGAACCCATAGTAATATCAAAAAGATTACTATATGTGTTTCTGGTCCAGTATTCATTCTGAAATTCAATAAGTGTTAGTCTAGCATGTGTAATAATATTAATGTCATCCAAAGTTAAGTTAGATCTATTTTTAGCAAATATCAATGCTTTGTTCAGGAGTATAGGTGATATAGAAGAATAGTAATTATCTATATCAAATTGTAGAAATGAAGCAGAAGATTTACATCTAATATTTTTAAACCAGTTAATTACCTGGGAGGTGTTTTCCCAGAGTGGTAAAATAACGTATTTTCTTATTTGTGGGATGACTCTATCCAAAATTTTTTTGCTAATTATTCCAATATCTGATTTGGAGGGACATATAAGTCTAATAGAAGGATTTGAGTTAAAATTTGATTTATGATCCTTCAGGTTGAAGTGTGGTCTTTTCAATGCCAAAGGTTCAGTTCTATCTTCAATGTTTAGTTTTTTTACTATGTTGTGTGTTTTGTTGTTGATGTTGGTGAGTGACCCATTATTAGATTTTTTATAATTTTTTCTGAGTTCTTTATATATGAATTCATTATAATGTTCAATATCCATATGATACAAGTTACCAGTTTTGTCCGAGTGGACATGGAATTTTTTAGACTTTTTTAGGTCCAATAGGGTAGAATCAAGGTCCTTTTGAAAGACGGATTTATACTTTTTAAATTTGAGGTGTTTAATTAAATTAAAAAGGTCTTTCTCGAAGTCTTCAAGTAAAAAGTTGTGTGGTGGATTCTTGTAAGTATTGAAATCATACATATATTTCCGATCTGCTTGTTTAGATTTTCTATCGAAGTGGTAGGCTCTCCATCTAACCCTTCTGATAAAATTATTAGTTTTCTGAATCATAAGGAGTAAGAAGTCATCCTTAGAAGGTATTGGTATGTTTTTTAAAGAGGTTCCTAAATATTGTTTTTCCATTGTGATATGGATGATGGACAATTGAAAGAGCTCAACTAAATGTATATGGGTTTATAAAATCATACATATATATGTATATACATAAATATAAAATTAATACACACATACAGTACAAAAATACGAATATTTCCGTGAAAATAGGAGCAAAATTATGTAGATAAATCTACCAAGAGTTTACGGTAGTGTCCAATCCGTATGAAGAACTCAATGTATTCCGGATATCATGGAAAGAAGAAATGTAATGAAAAATCACTTTCGGTGAAAGATAAACGGTATACAGAGTCAAGATAAAATATTAAACAAATAATGAATAAACAATTCCTTATATTAAACAAAAAAAGTTCATTATTTAACGATCGTTTCTAGGATATATATGTGTTAGAGTTGGCATGCATATTCAACAGATCTATGTACAAAATTATACAAAATTATACAAACTATCAAGATTAAATATACATACCAACACATATATACGCCGTCTTCAGAAATAATGAAATATATTTATTGATAATAACAACAATTCAAACTTTCAGGTCCGTTTGGGAACAAAATTGACCAATGAAAATACAAAAGGTTTAATGCCGTTCGGTGTGTGTATATACATGTAATAACCCTTACACATATTTTACAAAAATGTATGCACAACCTGTATACTCATACAAAAAGGATGGATGCAAATACAAAATTTCAAGGTTAATGTCTCTGTAAGTTTATAATGCACAGATAAGATGCGTATAGATACATAAATATGAAATAAGTGTATACACATATTTTCATACTAACACATATCCGTACAATCACACATACACGCGCGTATATGCATAAACATACACATAAACTACAAACATACAAACACACACACACCACCACTCACATATATATATATGTGGATATAAAATCCTAAGCACATGGATATTAATTCACTCACATAAACACTGGCACACACATTTAGATAAAGATACAGAAATTAGGTGGGAGGGGGGGGAGAGGTCAGTATTCAACGGTTTGGGCTGCCTGCTTAATATAGATGTATCTATAAACTAAGAAAATAAAAAATAATAATAAATAATAAATAAACATTAAAAAGGAAAGAAAAGAAAAAGAAAAAAGAAAAGAAAAAAGAAAAAAGAAATATATCAAGAAAATATATATATATATATATATATATATATATCCATATATATATATCTATATATATATATACATACATATATATATATATATACACATACATACACACACACACACACATATACATATACACATACACACATACAAACACATACATACATATGCACACATCCACACTTAGAACATAACATACACACACATATATAAACATATACATATACACACATAGATACAAATACACACATACATATAAATACACATATATATATACATATATATATATATATATATATATATATATATATATATATATATATATATATATATATACATACACTCATACATAGGCATATAATCACACATACTATATAGACACACATATATATACACACATACATACACATATACCTACACTTACATACATATATACATACAGATATACACATACATACCTATATATACACACAAATACATACAGACATATATACATACATACAGACAAATACTTACGCATCTATATATCGGTATATACATACAAACACCACTACACTCTCACACAACTCAGACATACAAAGAAAAAGGTATATACCCATACACATATACATATACAAATAGAGAAACATATACATATATATATATATATATACACATATATATACATATATATATATATATATATATACATACATATACATATACACATACACACATACACATACAAACACATACATACATGTACACACACATAGATATATATACACACACATACACACATACACATACATATATAGTCATACACACACATACACCTACACGAACATACACATACACATATACAAAGATATATATACACACACACACACACATACACACACACACATATATAAAAAAAAAAAAAAAAAAAAAAAAATAAAGATATATTTATATATATATATATATATATATATATATATATATACATATATATATATACATACACATACATACACACATACATAGACATATATGTACATACATACATATACATAGATACATACACATACATACATACATATATATATACACACACATAGACATATATATACATACACACACAACATACATACACACATATATACTCATACATAGAATTAGATATATAAACATACATACATACGCACTTACATATACTCATATATACCAATACAAACGCATCCATATATGCGTATATACATAGAAACACCACTACACCCTCACCCAATTCAGATATACAAAGAAAAAGGCATATACATATACATATATACACGCATCAATAGAGATATATATACACATATATATATATATATATATATGTGTGTACACACATACACTTATATGCATATACCCACACACACATACAACCATAAATACACATACAAACACCCACATATATAAATATATACACATATATATATATATACACACACATAGAAAACAGACATGCACACATATATATTTTTTTACACATATATATACACATATATATACATATACACACCCTCATATATACACATACACATAAGTTATATTATAATAATAAATAATATATATATATATACACATACATATATATATATATATATACATATGTATATATATACATATATATATATATACACACACACACATATGAATATAGACATATAAACACACATAGATATATATACATACATATATACAGATACATATACACACACACACATATACACATTCACATATACATGTGTGTGCATACACACATATATATACATACACACATATACACATAAACACACATATGTGTATACATGCACACACACACATATATCCACATAGATACGAAGATATACGTATAAATAGAGAGACATACATATATATACACGCACACACATATACATACATACATACACACACATATATATATATACATATACATATATATATATATACATATATATATATATATATATATATATATATATATATATATATATATACACATACAGACATAGACATACACATACATATACACACATGCATATATACACACATATACACATACATACACACACATATATATATACACACAATCATACATTCTTATTTGCATGCGCATATATGTATTTTTATATTCAGATATAAATACCCAAATATATATACACCTACCTACATATATATTCATACAAACACGCTTACAAACACAGATGATAATAGTATGGGGGAAAGGGGGGGGGGGGGGTTGGAGAAGGGGATTATAGTAAATATATGTTTCAAGAAACATAGAATATTATCCGTATCTAGATCCAATGTATGTTTATACATAGTATCAGTGTTAGGAAATACAATAAACAAGGAATAAGGCGAAATTTATGCAATTCAAAATAAATAAGTATACCATTAATTATATGTTAACTAAACTAAAGATAGTTAACATATTGATTTCTAAGGTGTAAATTAGTTAGGTTTATAATATTTGAAGCAGAATTTTGAAGTTAAATAGTAGTAGAGTATTAATTATAGTATAACTAAATTAAAGTTAATAACTTTATGGTATCAATATTAGGAAATGAATTTAGTAATAGGGAAAAAACAAATAAAGTATTACATCGGTAGTAGAATATAAAATATAGGTTAATTAAATTAAAAATTATATATTTATTTCTATAGTATATGTTAATTAGGTATATAATAAATAAAACAGATATTGTATTTTATCAATAGCAGAATATAATTATATGCAAATAGAAATCAAAATTAATACATATATATATACATATACATACACATATATATATACACATATATATACACATATATATATACATATATACACATATACATACGCACATACATACACATACACATATACATATACATATTTTTTCAAAAATTGCAAAGAATATATTAACTAGGTATAAATCCAAAACACATCCCATTCTATGATTAGATGACATTCTGCAATTCGTCTGTATAAGGATATTAATTTTAAGCCAATTAAATTAAATTTTTAGGTTGATTAAAATTAAAACCAAATTATAAATATATTTCTAAAATGTATATTAATTAGGTCTATATTACTAAAAATTATTTCTCTGTCATTGGATACACTATATTTTGTTATATTTTATCTGTAAAAGAATTATAATAAAAAAAAAAAAAATTATAATAAAAGGTTTAAATAAATTAAAATTAATCTATAAATTAAAATACTAAGTATATATTAGTAATATTTAAAGGTTTTTCACAATTTATGATTACATAATATTTTATATTCTCATCTGTAATAGAATTTTAATTAAATTAAATTTATAGGTTAACTAACATTTAAATTAAATTAATTTCTAAAATAATGTTATTAATTAGGTTTATAATATTTAAATGTTTTTTTTAATTTATGATTACACGATATAATTAATTCCTGTCGTTTATTTAATAGGATATCCTTAGATTTCATTATTTCAAATAGTTCTTGGGAACATAATCTACATTCATTTCTATTATTTTGATAAGGGGTGGCTCTTTTGAGCACACTCCAGGTCAAATCATATTCTATATTCTTATTTTTATAACTATTGATTTTTTCTGCTAGAGATGTTGTATTAGCCAGTGCGGCATTTTTAAAACTATGCTTATGGGTATTAAACCTTGTCTTAAAATTGTTAGAGGTAGCTCCTATATATGAGCAAATAGAATCTTTAGTTTTAACATTACATTTATAGACTATGTTGTTAACAAGACAATTCCCTTTTAATGGGCAGTTTGCTTTGTTTCTACAGTTACAACCTTTCGTTAATTCCGTATTTGAGGAGATATTATGGTTAATTTGATGTACTGGTGGTATACTTATGGTTTTCTTACATTTATATGCATTATAGGCACTTATATTTTGTTTTATGTTATTTGTTGTAGAGTATGAGAATTTAACTGTAGACCTATTTAAGATTTGATGGTATTTGTGGTTTGGCGGGAAGTTTTTCTCTAGGATATAAAAAAATTTTTTAGCAATATTATCCTTAATTTGTAAATTAAATGGAGCATTATACCAAGTAACCCGTCTATTACGGTTTCTATGTTGTTTATTATTTTTATTATTTTTATAGGTTGTATCGTGATTTTTACTAGGAGGATTAATGTTAATGAACTCACCACAACCATTTTTAGTTATATTTGTAGATTTAGGTGTTTTATCCTTTTTATTAGGAGTTTTATTAATATGATAAGTAGTTTTTTGAGAGTTACTATACTTTATATTAGAAGATTTGGTATTTTGGGGTATAGTGTGGGTGGCATTTAGGTGTGTACTTTTCATTTGGTGTTTGTTGGTAATATTAGGTTGTATGCTTTCAGTATTTTTAGTAGAAGGTATATATTCTAATCTATTTTTGTGGCCACTTCTATCTAGAGCTTCGTTATAGAAGGTCGCATTTTTATCAAAAACATCTTGGTTAGAAGAAAGGTTAGAAATTCTAAGTGATATATTATATGCAAGGTTTTTAAGGATAGATTTAGGGTGATTAGATTGTGAGTGTATGTAATGTAAGTTTTGGTTTGGTTTATGGTAAGGTTGGTAGATACCCGTAGCTAAATCTAAAGTTATATCTAGGAAATTTACTACTTTACTTGTTTTTTCAAAAGTAATATTAAGATTATAATAGTCTTTAAGGAAAGTTCTAATATGTTTTTTGTTTTTTTCAATTTCTGAAAGGCTAAGGTTGTTAGAAAGAAGAAGACAGTCATCACGATATAAACCACCTTTGAGGTGGGGAAAGGAGGCATTTATGTTGAAAAGGAGAAAGAGGCCCACAAGATCAGTAATTTGGGCGGAATCACTTGAACCCATAGTAATATCAAAAAGATTACTATATGTGTTTCTGGTCCAGTATTCATTCTGAAATTCAATAAGTGTTAGTCTAGCATGTGTAATAATATTAATGTCATCCAAAGTTAAGTTAGATCTATTTTTAGCAAATATCAATGCTTTGTTCAGGAGTATAGGTGATATAGAAGAATAGTAATTATCTATATCAAATTGTAGAAATGAAGCAGAAGATTTACATCTAATATTTTTAAACCAGTTAATTACCTGGGAGGTGTTTTCCCAGAGTGGTAAAATAACGTATTTTCTTATTTGTGGGATGACTCTATCCAAAATTTTTTTGCTAATTATTCCAATATCTGATTTGGAGGGACATATAAGTCTAATAGAAGGATTTGAGTTAAAATTTGATTTATGATCCTTCAGGTTGAAGTGTGGTCTTTTCAATGCCAAAGGTTCAGTTCTATCTTCAATGTTTAGTTTTTTTACTATGTTGTGTGTTTTGTTGTTGATGTTGGTGAGTGACCCATTATTAGATTTTTTATAATTTTTTCTGAGTTCTTTATATATGAATTCATTATAATGTTCAATATCCATATGATACAAGTTACCAGTTTTGTCCGAGTGGACATGGAATTTTTTAGACTTTTTTAGGTCCAATAGGGTAGAATCAAGGTCCTTTTGAAAGACGGATTTATACTTTTTAAATTTGAGGTGTTTAATTAAATTAAAAAGGTCTTTCTCGAAGTCTTCAAGTAAAAAGTTGTGTGGTGGATTCTTGTAAGTATTGAAATCATACATATATTTCCGATCTGCTTGTTTAGATTTTCTATCGAAGTGGTAGGCTCTCCATCTAACCCTTCTGATAAAATTATTAGTTTTCTGAATCATAAGGAGTAAGAAGTCATCCTTAGAAGGTATTGGTATGTTTTTTAAAGAGGTTCCTAAATATTGTTTTTCCATTGTGATATGGATGATGGACAATTGAAAGAGCTCAACTAAATGTATATGGGTTTATAAAATCATACATATATATGTATATACATAAATATAAAATTAATACACACATACAGTACAAAAATACGAATATTTCCGTGAAAATAGGAGCAAAATTATGTAGATAAATCTACCAAGAGTTTACGGTAGTGTCCAATCCGTATGAAGAACTCAATGTATTCCGGATATCATGGAAAGAAGAAATGTAATGAAAAATCACTTTCGGTGAAAGATAAACGGTATACAGAGTCAAGATAAAATATTAAACAAATAATGAATAAACAATTCCTTATATTAAACAAAAAAAGTTCATTATTTAACGATCGTTTCTAGGATATATATGTGTTAGAGTTGGCATGCATATTCAACAGATCTATGTACAAAATTATACAAAATTATACAAACTATCAAGATTAAATATACATACCAACACATATATACGCCGTCTTCAGAAATAATGAAATATATTTATTGATAATAACAACAATTCAAACTTTCAGGTCCGTTTGGGAACAAAATTGACCAATGAAAATACAAAAGGTTTAATGCCGTTCGGTGTGTGTATATACATGTAATAACCCTTACACATATTTTACAAAAATGTATGCACAACCTGTATACTCATACAAAAAGGATGGATGCAAATACAAAATTTCAAGGTTAATGTCTCTGTAAGTTTATAATGCACAGATAAGATGCGTATAGATACATAAATATGAAATAAGTGTATACACATATTTTCATACTAACACATATCCGTACAATCACACATACACGCGCGTATATGCATAAACATACACATAAACTACAAACATACAAACACACACACACCACCACTCACATATATATATATGTGGATATAAAATCCTAAGCACATGGATATTAATTCACTCACATAAACACTGGCACACACATTTAGATAAAGATACAGAAATTAGGTGGGAGGGGGGGAGAGGTCAGTATTCAACGGTTTGGGCTGCCTGCTTAATATAGATGTATCTATAAACTAAGAAAATAAAAAATAATAATAAATAATAAATAAACATTAAAAAGGAAAGAAAAGAAAAAGAAAAAAGAAAAAAGAAAAAAGAAATATATCAAGAAAATATATATATATATATATATATATATATATATATCCATATATATATATCTATATATATATATACATACATATATATATATATATACACATACATACACACACACACACACATATACATATACACATACACACATACAAACACATACATACATATGCACACATCCACACTTAGAACATAACATACACACACATATATAAACATATACATATACACACATAGATACAAATACACACATACATATAAATACACATATATATATACATATATATATATATATATATATATATATATATATATATATATATATATATATATATACATACACTCATACATAGGCATATAATCACACATACTATATAGACACACATATATATACACACATACATACACATATACCTACACTTACATACATATATACATACAGATATACACATACATACCTATATATACACACAAATACATACAGACATATATACATACATACAGACAAATACTTACGCATCTATATATCGGTATATACATACAAACACCACTACACTCTCACACAACTCAGACATACAAAGAAAAAGGTATATACCCATACACATATACATATACAAATAGAGAAACATATACATATATATATATATATATATATACACATATATATACATATATATATATATATATATATATACATACATATACATATACACATACACACATACACATACAAACACATACATACATGTACACACACATAGATATATATACACACACATACACACATACACATACATATATAGTCATACACACACATACACCTACACGAACATACACATACACATATACAAAGATATATATACACACACACACACACATACACACACACACATATATAAAAAAAAAAAAAAAAAATAAATAAATAAATAAATAAAGATATATATATATATATATATATATATATATATATATATACATATATATATATATACATACACATACATACACACATACATAGACATATATGTACATACATACATATACATAGATACATACACATACATACATACATATATATATACACACACATAGACATATATATACATACACACACAACATACATACACACATATATACTCATACATAGAATTAGATATATAAACATACATACATACGCACTTACATATACTCATATATACCAATACAAACGCATCCATATATGCGTATATACATAGAAACACCACTACACCCTCACCCAATTCAGATATACAAAGAAAAAGGCATATACATATACATATATACACGCATCAATAGAGATATATATACACATATATATATATATATATATATGTGTGTACACACATACACTTATATGCATATACCCACACACACATACAACCATAAATACACATACAAACACCCACATATATAAATATATACACATATATATATATATACACACACATAGAAAACAGACATGCACACATATATATTTTTTTACACATATATATACACATATATATACATATACACACCCTCATATATACACATACACATAAGTTATATTATAATAATAAATAATATATATATATATACACATACATATATATATATATATACATATATATATATATACATATATATATATATACACACACACACATATGAATATAGACATATAAACACACATAGATATATATACATACATATATACAGATACATATACACACACACACATATACACATTCACATATACATGTGTGTGCATACACACATATATATACATACACACATATACACATAAACACACATATGTGTATACATGCACACACACACATATATCCACATAGATACGAAGATATACGTATAAATAGAGAGACATACATATATATACACGCACACACATATACATACATACATACACACACATATATATATATACATATACATATATATATATATACATATATATATATATATATATATATATATATATATATATATATACACACATACAGACATAGACATACACATACATATACACACATGCATATATACACACATATACACATACATACACACACATATATATATACACACAATCATACATTCTTATTTGCATGCGCATATATGTATTTTTATATTCAGATATAAATACCCAAATATATATACACCTACCTACATATATATTCATACAAACACGCTTACAAACACAGATGATAATAGTATGGGGGAAAGGGGGGGGGGTTGGAGAAGGGGATTATAGTAAATATATGTTTCAAGAAACATAGAATATTATCCGTATCTAGATCCAATGTATGTTTATACATAGTATCAGTGTTAGGAAATACAATAAACAAGGAATAAGGCGAAATTTATGCAATTCAAAATAAATAAGTATACCATTAATTATATGTTAACTAAACTAAAGATAGTTAACATATTGATTTCTAAGGTGTAAATTAGTTAGGTTTATAATATTTGAAGCAGAATTTTGAAGTTAAATAGTAGTAGAGTATTAATTATAGTATAACTAAATTAAAGTTAATAACTTTATGGTATCAATATTAGGAAATGAATTTAGTAATAGGGAAAAAACAAATAAAGTATTACATCGGTAGTAGAATATAAAATATAGGTTAATTAAATTAAAAATTATATATTTATTTCTATAGTATATGTTAATTAGGTATATAATAAATAAAACAGATATTGTATTTTATCAATAGCAGAATATAATTATATGCAAATAGAAATCAAAATTAATACATATATATATACATATACATACACATATATATATACACATATATATACACATATATATATACATATATACACATATACATACGCACATACATACACATACACATATACATATACATATTTTTTCAAAAATTGCAAAGAATATATTAACTAGGTATAAATCCAAAACACATCCCATTCTATGATTAGATGACATTCTGCAATTCGTCTGTATAAGGATATTAATTTTAAGCCAATTAAATTAAATTTTTAGGTTGATTAAAATTAAAACCAAATTATAAATATATTTCTAAAATGTATATTAATTAGGTCTATATTACTAAAAATTATTTCTCTGTCATTGGATACACTATATTTTGTTATATTTTATCTGTAAAAGAATTATAATAAAAAAAAAAAAAATTATAATAAAAGGTTTAAATAAATTAAAATTAATCTATAAATTAAAATACTAAGTATATATTAGTAATATTTAAAGGTTTTTCACAATTTATGATTACATAATATTTTATATTCTCATCTGTAATAGAATTTTAATTAAATTAAATTTATAGGTTAACTAACATTTAAATTAAATTAATTTCTAAAATAATGTTATTAATTAGGTTTATAATATTTAAATGTTTTTTTTAATTTATGATTACACGATATAATTAATTCCTGTCGTTTATTTAATAGGATATCCTTAGATTTCATTATTTCAAATAGTTCTTGGGAACATAATCTACATTCATTTCTATTATTTTGATAAGGGGTGGCTCTTTTGAGCACACTCCAGGTCAAATCATATTCTATATTCTTATTTTTATAACTATTGATTTTTTCTGCTAGAGATGTTGTATTAGCCAGTGCGGCATTTTTAAAACTATGCTTATGGGTATTAAACCTTGTCTTAAAATTGTTAGAGGTAGCTCCTATATATGAGCAAATAGAATCTTTAGTTTTAACATTACATTTATAGACTATGTTGTTAACAAGACAATTCCCTTTTAATGGGCAGTTTGCTTTGTTTCTACAGTTACAACCTTTCGTTAATTCCGTATTTGAGGAGATATTATGGTTAATTTGATGTACTGGTGGTATACTTATGGTTTTCTTACATTTATATGCATTATAGGCACTTATATTTTGTTTTATGTTATTTGTTGTAGAGTATGAGAATTTAACTGTAGACCTATTTAAGATTTGATGGTATTTGTGGTTTGGCGGGAAGTTTTTCTCTAGGATATAAAAAAATTTTTTAGCAATATTATCCTTAATTTGTAAATTAAATGGAGCATTATACCAAGTAACCCGTCTATTACGGTTTCTATGTTGTTTATTATTTTTATTATTTTTATAGGTTGTATCGTGATTTTTACTAGGAGGATTAATGTTAATGAACTCACCACAACCATTTTTAGTTATATTTGTAGATTTAGGTGTTTTATCCTTTTTATTAGGAGTTTTATTAATATGATAAGTAGTTTTTTGAGAGTTACTATACTTTATATTAGAAGATTTGGTATTTTGGGGTATAGTGTGGGTGGCATTTAGGTGTGTACTTTTCATTTGGTGTTTGTTGGTAATATTAGGTTGTATGCTTTCAGTATTTTTAGTAGAAGGTATATATTCTAATCTATTTTTGTGGCCACTTCTATCTAGAGCTTCGTTATAGAAGGTCGCATTTTTATCAAAAACATCTTGGTTAGAAGAAAGGTTAGAAATTCTAAGTGATATATTATATGCAAGGTTTTTAAGGATAGATTTAGGGTGATTAGATTGTGAGTGTATGTAATGTAAGTTTTGGTTTGGTTTATGGTAAGGTTGGTAGATACCCGTAGCTAAATCTAAAGTTATATCTAGGAAATTTACTACTTTACTTGTTTTTTCAAAAGTAATATTAAGATTATAATAGTCTTTAAGGAAAGTTCTAATATGTTTTTTGTTTTTTTCAATTTCTGAAAGGCTAAGGTTGTTAGAAAGAAGAAGACAGTCATCACGATATAAACCACCTTTGAGGTGGGGAAAGGAGGCATTTATGTTGAAAAGGAGAAAGAGGCCCACAAGATCAGTAATTTGGGCGGAATCACTTGAACCCATAGTAATATCAAAAAGATTACTATATGTGTTTCTGGTCCAGTATTCATTCTGAAATTCAATAAGTGTTAGTCTAGCATGTGTAATAATATTAATGTCATCCAAAGTTAAGTTAGATCTATTTTTAGCAAATATCAATGCTTTGTTCAGGAGTATAGGTGATATAGAAGAATAGTAATTATCTATATCAAATTGTAGAAATGAAGCAGAAGATTTACATCTAATATTTTTAAACCAGTTAATTACCTGGGAGGTGTTTTCCCAGAGTGGTAAAATAACGTATTTTCTTATTTGTGGGATGACTCTATCCAAAATTTTTTTGCTAATTATTCCAATATCTGATTTGGAGGGACATATAAGTCTAATAGAAGGATTTGAGTTAAAATTTGATTTATGATCCTTCAGGTTGAAGTGTGGTCTTTTCAATGCCAAAGGTTCAGTTCTATCTTCAATGTTTAGTTTTTTTACTATGTTGTGTGTTTTGTTGTTGATGTTGGTGAGTGACCCATTATTAGATTTTTTATAATTTTTTCTGAGTTCTTTATATATGAATTCATTATAATGTTCAATATCCATATGATACAAGTTACCAGTTTTGTCCGAGTGGACATGGATTTTTTTAGACTTTTTTAGGTCCAATAGGGTAGAATCAAGGTCCTTTTGAAAGACGGATTTATACTTTTTAAATTTGAGGTGTTTAATTAAATTAAAAAGGTCTTTCTCGAAGTCTTCAAGTAAAAAGTTGTGTGGTGGATTCTTGTAAGTATTGAAATCATACATATATTTCCGATCTGCTTGTTTAGATTTTCTATCGAAGTGGTAGGCTCTCCATCTAACCCTTCTGATAAAATTATTAGTTTTCTGAATCATAAGGAGTAAGAAGTCATCCTTAGAAGGTATTGGTATGTTTTTTAAAGAGGTTCCTAAATATTGTTTTTCCATTGTGATATGGATGATGGACAATTGAAAGAGCTCAACTAAATGTATATGGGTTTATAAAATCATACATATATATGTATATACATAAATATAAAATTAATACACACATACAGTACAAAAATACGAATATTTCCGTGAAAATAGGAGCAAAATTATGTAGATAAATCTACCAAGAGTTTACGGTAGTGTCCAATCCGTATGAAGAACTCAATGTATTCCGGATATCATGGAAAGAAGAAATGTAATGAAAAATCACTTTCGGTGAAAGATAAACGGTATACAGAGTCAAGATAAAATATTAAACAAATAATGAATAAACAATTCCTTATATTAAACAAAAAAAGTTCATTATTTAACGATCGTTTCTAGGATATATATGTGTTAGAGTTGGCATGCATATTCAACAGATCTATGTACAAAATTATACAAAATTATACAAACTATCAAGATTAAATATACATACCAACACATATATACGCCGTCTTCAGAAATAATGAAATATATTTATTGATAATAACAACAATTCAAACTTTCAGGTCCGTTTGGGAACAAAATTGACCAATGAAAATACAAAAGGTTTAATGCCGTTCGGTGTGTGTATATACATGTAATAACCCTTACACATATTTTACAAAAATGTATGCACAACCTGTATACTCATACAAAAAGGATGGATGCAAATACAAAATTTCAAGGTTAATGTCTCTGTAAGTTTATAATGCACAGATAAGATGCGTATAGATACATAAATATGAAATAAGTGTATACACATATTTTCATACTAACACATATCCGTACAATCACACATACACGCGCGTATATGCATAAACATACACATAAACTACAAACATACAAACACACACACACCACCACTCACATATATATATATGTGGATATAAAATCCTAAGCACATGGATATTAATTCACTCACATAAACACTGGCACACACATTTAGATAAAGATACAGAAATTAGGTGGGAGGGGGGGGGAGAGGTCAGTATTCAACGGTTTGGGCTGCCTGCTTAATATAGATGTATCTATAAACTAAGAAAATAAAAAATAATAATAAATAATAAATAAACATTAAAAAGGAAAGAAAAGAAAAAGAAAAAAGAAAAGAAAAAAGAAAAAAGAAATATATCAAGAAAATATATATATATATATATATATATATATATCCATATATATATATCTATATATATATATACATACATATATATATATATATACACATACATACACACACACACACACATATACATATACACATACACACATACAAACACATACATACATATGCACACATCCACACTTAGAACATAACATACACACACATATATAAACATATACATATACACACATAGATACAAATACACACATACATATAAATACACATATATATATACATATATATATATATATATATATATATATATATATATATATATATATATATATATATATACATACACTCATACATAGGCATATAATCACACATACTATATAGACACACATATATATACACACATACATACACATATACCTACACTTACATACATATATACATACAGATATACACATACATACCTATATATACACACAAATACATACAGACATATATACATACATACAGACAAATACTTACGCATCTATATATCGGTATATACATACAAACACCACTACACTCTCACACAACTCAGACATACAAAGAAAAAGGTATATACCCATACACATATACATATACAAATAGAGAAACATATACATATATATATATATATATACACATATATATACATATATATATATATATATATACATACATATACATATACACATACACACATACACATACAAACACATACATACATGTACACACACATAGATATATATACACACACATACACACATACACATACATATATAGTCATACACACACATACACCTACACGAACATACACATACACATATACAAAGATATATATACACACACACACACACATACACACACACACATATATAAAAAAAAAAAAAAAAAAAAAAAAAAAAATAAAGATATATATATATATATATATATATATATATATATATATATATACATATATATATATACATACACATACATACACACATACATAGACATATATGTACATACATACATATACATAGATACATACACATACATACATACATATATATATACACACACATAGACATATATATACATACACACACAACATACATACACACATATATACTCATACATAGAATTAGATATATAAACATACATACATACGCACTTACATATACTCATATATACCAATACAAACGCATCCATATATGCGTATATACATAGAAACACCACTACACCCTCACCCAATTCAGATATACAAAGAAAAAGGCATATACATATACATATATACACGCATCAATAGAGATATATATACACATATATATATATATATATATATGTGTGTACACACATACACTTATATGCATATACCCACACACACATACAACCATAAATACACATACAAACACCCACATATATAAATATATACACATATATATATATATACACACACATAGAAAACAGACATGCACACATATATATTTTTTTACACATATATATACACATATATATACATATACACACCCTCATATATACACATACACATAAGTTATATTATAATAATAAATAATATATATATATATACACATACATATATATATATATATATACATATGTATATATATACATATATATATATATACACACACACACATATGAATATAGACATATAAACACACATAGATATATATACATACATATATACAGATACATATACACACACACACATATACACATTCACATATACATGTGTGTGCATACACACATATATATACATACACACATATACACATAAACACACATATGTGTATACATGCACACACACACATATATCCACATAGATACGAAGATATACGTATAAATAGAGAGACATACATATATATACACGCACACACATATACATACATACATACACACACATATATATATATACATATACATATATATATATATACATATATATATATATATATATATATATATATATATATATATATACACACATACAGACATAGACATACACATACATATACACACATGCATATATACACACATATACACATACATACACACACATATATATATACACACAATCATACATTCTTATTTGCATGCGCATATATGTATTTTTATATTCAGATATAAATACCCAAATATATATACACCTACCTACATATATATTCATACAAACACGCTTACAAACACAGATGATAATAGTATGGGGGAAAGGGGGGGTTGGAGAAGGGGATTATAGTAAATATATGTTTCAAGAAACATAGAATATTATCCGTATCTAGATCCAATGTATGTTTATACATAGTATCAGTGTTAGGAAATACAATAAACAAGGAATAAGGCGAAATTTATGCAATTCAAAATAAATAAGTATACCATTATATATATATATATATATATATATATATATATATATATATATATATATATACATATATATATATATATACACACACATATATACATACATACATACACATATATATACACACACATACATAGTTACATATACATATAATTATTGGGGGGGGGGATTAAATTTATTAGTGAGAAATAATAAATATATAGAGATTTCAAGGAACATATAGTCATAACCTGAAGTTAAGGCATTATATATGTTTACTTAATGGTATCAGTTTTAGGAAAGGAAGCATTTATGTTAAAAAGAAGAAAGAGGCCCACAAGATCAGTAATTTGGGCAGAATCACTTGAGCCCATAGTAATATCGAATAGATTACTATATGTGTTTCTGGTCCAGTATTCATTTTGAAATTCCAATAGTGTTAGTCTGGCATGTGTAATAATATTAATGTCATCCAAACTTAAGTTAGATCTATTTTTAGCAAATATCAAGGCTTTGTTCAGGAGTATAGGTGATATAGAAGAATAATAATTATCTATATCAAATTGTAGAAATGAAGCAGAGGATTTATTTCTAATATTATTAAACCAGTTAATTACCTGGGATGTGTTTTCCCAGAGTGGTAAATTAACATGTTTTCTTAGTTGTGGGATGACTCTATCTAAAATTTTTTTACTAATGATTCCAATATCAGATTTGGAAGGGCATATAAGCCTTATAGAAGGATTAGAGTTAAAGTTAGATTTATGATCTTTCAGGTTGAAGTGTGGTCTTTTCAGTGCCAAAGGTTCAGTTCTATCTTCAATATTAAGTCTATTCACTATGCTGTGTGTTTTGTTGTTGATGTTGGTAAGTGACGCATTGTTTGTTTTTCTATAATTTTTCCTGAGTTCTTTATAAATGAACTCATTGTAATTTTCAATATCCATGTGATATAGATTTCCAGTTTTGTCCGAGTGGACATGGATTTTTTTAGATTTTTTTAGGTCCAATAGGGTAGAATCAAGGTCCTTTTGAAAATTAGATTTATACCTCTTAAATTTGAGGTGTTTGATTAAATTAAAAAGGTCTTTCTCAAAGTTTTCAAGTAAGGAGTTGTGTGGTGGATTTTTATATGTAGTGAAATCATACAAGTATTTCCTATCAGTAGATTTTGTTTTTTTATCGAAGTGGTAGGCCCTCCATCTGACTCTTCTGATAAATTGGTTGGTTTTTTGTATCATAAGAAGTAAGAAATCATCCTTAGAAGGTAATGGTATATTCTTTAAAGAAGTTCCCAAGTATTGTTTTTCTGTTAATTTTCACCGAAAATAGTTTTTGAATGCATCTTCTCTTTTCATAATATCCGGATTACATTGAGTTCTTCATACGGATTGGACACTACCGTAAATTTTTGGTAGATTTATCTATATATATATATATATATTTATATATATATATATATATATATATATATATATATATATATATATATATATATATATATATTTATATCTATATATCTATATATATATAGATATAAATATATATATATATATATATATATATATATATATATATATATATATATATATATATATATATATATATATATATATATATATATAGATAAATCTACCAAAAATTTACGGTAGTGTCCAATCCGTATGAAGAGCGTTTGTTAAGAAAAGCAACCAGCTGTAGAAACTATACCAAAACTGGAACTGTTGTGAATTAGATGTGCCCTTTCCCCTATCCCTTGCAGGTCTAAGGAACAGTAGCTCCAATTATGTAGTGAATTGGTCTGTAATGGCCCTGTCCTATTCTTACTTGCATGGAAAAATAGGTATAAAATGATGTGAATATACACAAGCACATACAGACATTCATGAAATATATTTAGAAAAATAATTCCTCATTGTTTAGGCTTATATCTATATATATATATTTATATATATATATTTATATAAATATATATATATATTTATATATATATATATATATATATATATATATATATATATATATATATATATTTATATATATATATTTATTTATATATATTTATATATATATATATTTATTTATATATATTTATATATATATTTATTTATATATATATATATATATATATATATATATAGATAAATCTACCAAAAATTTACGGTAGTGTCCAATCCGTATGAAGTACTCAATGTAATCCGGATATCATGAAAAGAGAAGATGCATTCAAAAACTATTTTCGGTGAAAATTAACGGAAAACAGAGTCAAGATAAATTAATAAAGTAATGAATAAACAGTTCCTTATATTAAAAAAATTCATCATTTTACGATCGTTTCTAGGATATATATGTGTTAGTGTTGGTATGCATATTCTATAGATCTATGTAAAATATTTATACAAACTATCAGAGGGAATATACATACCTACACATATATATGCTGTCTTCAGAAATAATGATATTTGTTTATTGAAAAAACAAAGATTTAATACAATAGGTCTGTTTGGGAACAGGTTTTGAATTGACCAATAGAAAGTTAGTGAAGGTCAAGATAGTAATCTAGTAGTAAAAGAACCTTAATTTATGGGTAGAGGAAGGTAGATTTCAGTTTTGGATGGGAAAGAATATTATGAATGAAAGATTATTTTAGGGATGAAAATAGGTTGTATGCTGACCTCAGAAATAATTATATTTGTTCATAGAATGAAACCAACAAAGATTTGATATAGTCTGTCTGTTTGGTAACAGGTTTAGAATTAACCAATAGAAAGTTAATAATTGGCCAAATGGTAAAATAGTAGTAATTGAAGTTTATTTTAGGGGTAGATGAAGGTAGATTTCAGTTTTGAATGGAGTGTGAAGAATGAGAAGGTTATTTTAGGGGTGAAAATAGGTCAGGTCAGTAAAAGGTATATGAACAGTTGCTGTTATAAAATAGTAATGCCAATGCAAATATCTAAGGAGACTAAAATTTTACGATAAGAGTGTTAGTGAAAAAAATACATCCATGAAAAGAATATAAATTAATTTAATTGATGGGTATATTTATATTGATAAAATTATACTAATGCATATAGATATGATAAATAAGAGTTAGATGTAGTTGAAGAGTGCTGTTAAAGATGAGGGGAAATTAAAAGAATATAAAAATGATATATATATATATATATACCCCCCATCCCTCTCTATACATATAAGATAAATCCCTACCAAAATTAATCACAATCGCCAACTCGCTATTTCTGGGATGGCTGTTCTTGCGGTATAAAGTAACGTTCAAATATTTTTCTCGATTCTTCTCTCCATTCGAATCCATTCATTCAATTACTATTCTATGTCCTAATTTCACACTATATCATATTTTCACCATTCTATATCATATTTTTTCTCTAAAAATCATATTTTCCCTATCACCGCATTTTCTCTATCATATTTTCTTAAACAAAACAAATCTTGTATTTTCGTTTATTGTTAAATTAGGCCCAAAATACGGCGATCTTATCTTAAACCTTACATTCTTGCTAACAACACATCATCCCTCCCACCCGCCCCCACGCACCACCATTATTACGTGGACCAATCATAAGTCAGAGGCCCATACTATCGCCTAACTGGTTGCTTTTCGATATGATGGATGGATGGCGGAATTCTGGAGAGTTGAAGAGAGAAAAATGTGGACGAGAATGCAAGCACTCCGCCTTGTTTCGGCCCAGGATGGCTAACATAACCCCATCCCCCCCTCCGCGCCCCACCGCTCCCACCCTCCAAACGCAATCCAAAACTTCAGAGTTGGTACCATGAATGTAGGCACCTTAAAGGGTCGCTCTAACGAGGTTGTAGAAATGCTTGAACGTAAGGAAGTCGATGTTTGTTGTATCCAAGAGACCAGGTGGAGGGGAGGGTCGGCTAGATTCAGCGTGGGTAAAGAACGATGCTATAAGCTTTTCTGGGTGGGAAATGACAATGGGTTGGGTGGGGTAGGAATCATGGTAGCAGAAAAGTGGGCAGATAAGATAATAGACGTAAATAGAGAGAACGACAGAATAATTAAAATAAGACTTGTCCTCAATAAAACTACGGTGACAGTAATATCTGCGTACGCACCACAATCCGGACTGCCCGGTGCTATAAAAGACAGATTCTACGAGACACTGATGCTCGCTACCTCCCAAATAACCGACAGTGACTATATAGTTATTGCAGGCGACCTAAATGGTCACGTTGGACAGCATTGTGACGGCTATGACGGAATCCATGGAGGCTATGGGTTCGGTACTAGAAATGAGGAAGGCTCCAGAATCCTGGAATTCTGCGACGCAAATAACTTAACTATCTGTAACACTAACTTCAAAAAACGAGACAATCACTTGATCACCTATAGATCGGGGGAACACACAAGCCAGGTAGATTATATCCTTACCAGAAGACGTGACAGAGTGTCTGTTGTTAACACTAAATCCCTCCCCCATGAAGAATTCACCTCCCAACATAGACTGATAATTAGCGACCTCATAGTCAGGACGAGACGTACTAGACAGCGGAAGAGGACTATCCTCAGGAGAAAAATATGGAAGCTAAAGGACCCCATAGCCAGAAATAAATTTCAAAGCATATTACTTGACGCTTTCGACAGTAAGGAAGAGCAATTAGAGTCGTATAATATAGAGGAACAGTGGGAATTCCTGAGAGCAAACCTGCTGACGGCGGCAGACGAAGTCTGTGGCTGGAGCAGGCCTGTAGGTAGGAGGAGAGTAACATGGTGGTGGAACAGTAAGGTGGAGGAGTCAATTAAGGCCAAAAAGCAGGCTTGGAAAGCATGGCGGGATGGGGGAAGTAGAGAAGACTATCAGGTGGCCAGGAGGGAAGCTAGGAGACAAGTGTACTTCGCAAGAAGGGAAGCAGAGGAAAGAAAGTTCAAGCATGTTCTACAACGTGAGGACCAAAAACGTGAGGTGTTCAGGATTGCCAGGCAATGTGTCAAGGAAAACCGTGATATTGTCGGGGAGAAGTGTGTGCTTAACGATGATGGCATACTTGCCATCACCGACGCTGATAAGAAGATAGCTTGGAAGTGTCACTACGAAAGGCTTCTAAATGAGGAGAACAAATGGGAGAAAGACAGTCTCCCCCACATCGACCCAATAGAGGGACCAGCAGTGTTAGTCCAGGGTAGTACAATAAGCAAGGCAATCAAAGATATGAAGACGGGTAAGGCGGCTGGTCCTTCGGAAATAGTTGCTGAGATGCTGAAGGCATCTGGTTCGGTGGGACACACATGGTCACCCGGATAGTTAACCAAGTCGTACAGAATGGGGTTGTTCCGAAGGACTGGCGTAGCAGCATCATCGTTAACTGCTATAAGGGAAAAGAAGATGCCCTAGATAGGAGTAACTATAGAGGCATTAAATTAATCGACCAGGTCATGAAGGTCACGGAAAAAGTAATAGCGCAACTAATCAGAAAGAGAATTGATCTAGATGAAATGCAGTTCGGATTTGTGTCAGGCAAAAGTACCACAGACGCTCTTTTCATTGTACGACAACTACAGGAGAAGTACCTAGCTAAAAGTAAACCCCTATACTTAGCTTTCGTCGACTTGGAGAAAGCCTTCGACAGAGTCCCCCGTTCCATTATCTGGTGGTCTCTTAGAAAACTAGGTGTTGACGAATGGCTTGTGAGAGCTATACAAGCCATGTATAAAGAAACAGTCAGTAAGGTTAGAATTAACAACGAATATAGTGAAGAGTTTAGCGTAAAAGTTGGTGTCCATCAGGGCTCTGTTCTTAGCCCCCTACTATTTATTATTGCCCTTCAGGCTATAACAGAGGAGTTCAAGACCGGCTGCCCATGGGAACTCCTATACGCAGATGATCTAACGCTCATAGCTGAATCAATGACCGAACTAGAGAAGAAATTCCAAACATGGAAGCACGGCCTAGAATCAAAAGGCCTTAAAATTAACCTGGCTAAGACTAAAGTTCTAGTTTGTAGGAAAGAAAATAAGGCGGCAGTCCCATCTGGGAAATGGCCATGCTCAGTGTGTAGGAAAGGCGTAGGTAGAAACTCCATTTTATGTCCCAAATGCAAAGTATGGGTGCATAAAAGATGTAGTGGGATCACAGGTAAGCTAACTAAGAACATAGATTTTACATGTGGCCAGTGCTCTGGTGCAATAAGTAGCAGCAAGTGCCCACAAAATACTAGCTCCTTCAACTGCGCAGAGGGTTCTATAGAAATAGTGGACAGCTTCCGTTACCTGGGTGACAAAATCAGCAGTGGGGGAGGGTGCTCTGAAAGTACAGTAGCTAGAGTCAGAAGTGGATGGAAAAAGTTCAGAGAGCTTATACCACTATTAGCCGCTAGAGGGTTCTCCCTAAAAATGAAAGGCAGGTTGTACGATGCCTGCATACGAACAGCAATGCTGCATGGCAGTGAGACCTGGGCATTGTGTGCAGAGGATATACGCAGACTAGAGAGGAACGAAGCTTGCATGCTCCGCTGGATGTGCAATAGTAATATACGTGAACGGCAAAGCATAAACGAACTAAGGAAAAAATTAGAAATAAGAGGGATCAGATGTTGTTTACTCGAGAGAAGGCTACGTTGGTACGGTCACGTGATGCGCATGAAAGACGACAGCTATATAACAAAGTGCAGGGCAATAAAGATAGACGGTAGCCACGGAGTAGGCAGACCCAGAAAAACATGGGACGAGCTGATAAATTCCGACCTCACACGCTTACACCTCTCCAAGACAATGTCACTGGACCGAGACCTTTGGCGGTACTCAGTAATAGAGAAGACCCGCCTTACCTAAATACAAAGTAAAAACCTACTACAGTCAGTAGGCATCTCTATCAAAACACCCCCCGTCCCACCACCTCCACCCCATCCACACCGCCCCTTTCAATGTACAGTTATGTTGGTCCCACAACATCCAGGCCGAAACAAATGAGATGGTGTAGGTGTCACGACAAAAAACACACAGTCCACGCTGTAAATGTGGCCGTGTAGGCAACACGGTAAAAACCTCCCAGCCCCACACTGTAAATGTGGTTGGTGTTAGGAAGGGCATCCAGCTGTAGAAAACCCGCCAGACAGTCCACGCTGTAATGTGGCCGTGTAGGCAACACGGTAAAAACCTCCCAGCCCCATACTGTAAATGTGGTTGGTGTTAGGAAGGGCATCCAACTGTAGAAAACCCGCCAGACAGTCCTATGCGAGCAAGACAACCACTCTTGCCTCAAGTGGGAAAACCCCACGTCCAAACCCATGCAAGCGTGGAACACGGACGCTAAACCTGATGATGATGATGATGATGATGATATATATACATATATATACACACACATACACACACACACAATATATATATATATATATATATACACACATACATACATATACATATATACATATATACATAGATACACATACATATAATTATTGGGGGGGGGGGGGTTAAATTTATAATAAATATATAGAGATTTCAAGGAACATAGAGTCATAACCTGAAATTAAAGCATTATATATGTCTACTTAATGGTATCAGTTTTAGGAAATGATAGTTGTAAGAAGGAAAGTAAAATTATGTAGTTCATCAGTAGTAGAATATTAATTATAGGTTAACTAAATTAAAAACAGTTTATATATTAATTTCTAAGATGTATATTAATTAGGTTTATAATATTTAAAGGTTTTTCTCAGTTTGTGATTACACGATATTATTAATTCCTGTCGCTTATTTAATAGGATATCCTTAGATTTCATTATTTCAAATAGTTCTTGGGAACATAATCTACATTCATATCTATTATTTTGATAAGGGGTGGCCCTTTTGAGCACACTCAAGGTCAGGTCATAATCTATATTCCTCTTTCTATAACTATTAATTATTTCAGCTAGAGATGTTGTATTAGCTAGTGCGGCATTTTTAAAGCTATGTTTGTGGGTATTAAATCTTACCTTAAATTTGTTAGAAGTAGCTCCTATATATGAATAAATTGAGTTCTTAGTGTTAACTTTACATTCATATACTATGTTATTAACAAGGCAATTTCCTTTTAATGGGCAGTTTGCCTTGTTTCTACAGTTACAACTTTTCGTGAATCCTGTATCCGAGGAGATATTATGGTTAGTTTGATGTACTGGTGGTATACTCATGGTTTTTTTTTACATTTATATGCATTGTAGGCACTTATATTTTGTTTTATGTTTTTGGTTGTTGAGTAGGAGAATTTAACCGTTGATCTATTTAAAATTTGATGGTATTTGTGGTTTGGCGGGAAGTTCTTCTCTAGGATATTAAAGAATTTTTTAGGTATATTATCCTTAATTTGTAAATTAAATGGAGCATTATACCAAGTAACTCGTCTATTACGGTTTCGATGTTGTTTATTGTTTTTATAGGATGTATCCTGATGTTTATTAAGAGAATTATTGTTAATGACTTCACCACACACATTTTTAGTTAGATTTATTGATTTAGGTGTTTTAGCTTGTTTATTAGGAGTTTTATTATTACCATTTATTAGAGTTGTAGGATGAGTGGTTTTTTTGAGAGTTACTATATTGTATATTAGAAGAGTTAGAGAAATTTGGTTTTATGTTGGTATTTTGGAGTATAGTGTGAGTGGCATTTAGGTGTGTATGTTTCATTTGGTGTTTGTTGGTAATATTAGGTTGTATGTTTGTAGTGTTATTGGTAGAAGGTATATATACTAATCTATTTTTGTGGCCACTTCTGGCTAGAGCTTCGTTATAAAAGGTCGCATTTTTATCAAATACATCTTGGTTAGACGAAAGGTTAGAAATTGTAAGTGATATATTATATGCAAGGTTTTTAAGGATAGATTTAGGGTGATTAGATTGTGAGTGTATGTAGTGTAAATTTTGGTTGGGTTTATGGTAAGGTTGGTAGATACCCGTAGATAAGTCTAATGTTATATCAAGGAGATTAACTACTTTACTTGTGTTTTCAAATGTAATATCTAGACTATAATAGTCTTTAAGGAAAGTTCTAATTATATATATATCTCTTTATATATATATATACATTTATATATATATATATATTTATATATATTTATATTTATATATATATATATATATATAAATATTTATATATATATATATATATATATTTATATATATATATTTATATATATTTATATTTATATATATATATTTATATATATATAAATATTTATATATATATATATATTTATATATATATATATATATATATCATCATCATTCATCATTTCATTTTACGTCCACTTTTCCTTGATTGCAAGGGTGGGACGGGCCTGATTCTGGCTTGATTTCTACAGCTGGATGCCCTTCCTAACATCAACCTCATTTACAGTGAGTGCTGGGTGCTTTTTTGCCGTGGCACCTCCACAAGCACTTTGCATGATATGGACCCCAGTCCCTATCATCTCATTTCTACAGCTGAGTAAACTGGAGCAATGTGAAATAAAGTGTCTTGCTCAAGGAAACAACACATCACCCGGTCTGAGAATTGAACTCACAACCTCTCGATTGCAAGGCCAATGCTCTAACCACTAAGCCATGTGCCTCCATTATTTATATATACATATTTATATATACATACTTACATTTAAGTAAGTGCCATACTAAGAGTGAGAAATGAAATTTCGTTTTCATTTTTTTTTCAACTTATCGTTTTCGGTATACGTGACCGATTTAACTCACTCAATATGCAAATTAGGCTGCTCAGCCGTTAATTTTCATGAGGAAAGTATATACTTTCGAACGTTCAACTATCTGGCAGATGGGTAAACGGTGCTGATGATAGCTAACAAGCTTGAAACTAGTACATCGTTCCTGTGTTAGTGTTGAACAAAAAAGTGACGTGGTTGCCTTAACACCGTATGGCATAAATTCAGGCTGTTCGGTTTGTTGACAAACAAACGAACAAAGCGGCGTTATAATAAACGTCCGCTAAACTGATGCTTGCATATATGTATGTGTACCTGCGTGTATATGTATGTGTATATTTGTATATATATATATATATATATATATATATATATATATATATATATATATATATATGCATGCTACTGTACGTCTGTATACATATATGTATGTACGTATACATACATACTTACATTTAAGTAAGTGCCATACTAAGAGTGAGAAATGAAATTTCGTTTTCATTTTTTTTTTCAACTTGTCGTTTTCGGTATGCCTGACCGATTTAACTCACTCAATATGCAAATTAGGCTGCTCAGCCGTTAATTTTCATAAGGAAAGTATATACTTTCGAACGTTCAACTATCTGGCAGATGGGTAAACGGTGCTGATGATAGCTAACAAGCTTGAAACTAGTACATCGTTCCTGTGTCAGTGTTGAACAAAAAGGTGACGTGGTTGCCTTAACACCGTATGACATAAATTCAGGCTGTTCGGTTTGTTGACAAACAAACGAACAAAGTGGCATTATAATAAACGTCCGCTAAACTGATGCGTGCATATATGTATGTGTACCTGCGTGTATATGTATGTGTATATATATATATATATATATATATATATATATGCATGCTACTGTACGTCTGTATACATATATGTATGTACGTATACATACATACTTACATTATATATATATATATTTATATATATTTATATATATATATATTTATATATATATATATATTAATATATATTTATATATATATATATTTATATATATTTATATATATATATATATTTATATATTTATATATATATATATTAATATATATACATATATTTATTAATATATATATATATATTAATATATATATATATATATATTTATTAATATATATATATATATTAATATATATATATATTTATATATATATATATTTATATATATTTATATATATATATATTTATATATATACATATATTTATTAATATATATATATATTAATATATATATATATATTAATATATATATATATATTTATTAATATATATATATATATATTTATTAATATATATGGCACACTTGCCATCACCGACGCTGATAGGAAGGTAGCTTGGAAGTGTCACTATGAAAGGCTACTAAATGAGGAGAATAAATGGGAGAAAGACAGTCTCCCCCATATCGACCCAATAGAGGGACCAGCAGTGTTAGTCGAGGGGAGTATAATAAGTAAGGCAATCAAGGATATGAAGACGGGTAAGGCGGCTGGGCCTTCGGAAATAGTTGCTGAGATGCTGAAGGCATCTGGCACGGTGGGACACACCATGGTCACCCGCATAGTTAACCAAGTCGTACAGAATGGGGTTGTTCCGAAGGACTGGCATAGCAGCATCATCGTTAACTGTTATAAGGGTAAAGGAGACGCCCTAGATAGGAGTAACTATAGAGGCATTAAATTAATCGACCAGGTCATGAAGGTCACGGAAAAAGTAATAGCGCAACTAATCAGAGAGAGAATTGACCTAGACGAAATGCAGTTCGGGTTTGTGTCAGGCAAAAGTACCACAGACGCTCTTTTCATAGTACGACAACTACAGGAGAAGTACCTAGCTAAAGGTAAACCCCTCTACTTAGCTTTTGTCGACTTGGAGAAAGCCTTCGACAGAGTCCCCCGCTCCATTATCTGGTGGGCTCTTAGAAAACTAGGCGTTGACGAATGGCTTGTGAGGGCTATACAAGCCATGTATAAAGAAACAGTCAGCAAGGTTAGAATTAACAACGAATATAGTGAAGAGTTTAGCGTAAAAGTTGGCGTCCATCAGGGCTCTGTTCTCAGCCCACTACTATTTATTATTGCCCTTCAGGCTATAACAGAGGAGTTCAAGACAGGCTGCCCATGGGAACTCCTATACGCAGACGACCTGACACTCATAGCGGAATCAATGGCCGAGCTAGAGAAGAAATTCCAAACATGGAAGCACGGCCTAGAGTCAAAAGGACTTAAAATTAACCTGGCTAAGACTAAAGTACTAGTTTGTAGGAAAGAAAACAAGGCGGCGGTCCCTTCTGGGAAATAGTCGTGCTCGGTGTGTAGGAAAGGCGTAGGTAGAAACTCCATTTTATGTCCTAAATGCAAAGTATGGGTGCATAAAAGATGTAGTGGGATCACAGGTAAGCTAACTAAGAAGATAGATTTTACATGTTGCCGGTGCTCTGGTGCAATAAGTAGCAGCAAGTGCCCACAAAATACTAGCTCTTTCAATTGCGCAGAGGGTTATATAGAAATAGTGGACAGCTTCCGTTACCTGGGCGATAAAATCAGCAGTGGGGGAGGGTGCTCTGAAAGTACTGTAGCTAGAGTCAGAACTGGTTGGAAAAAGTTCAGAGAGCTTATACCACTATTAGCTGCTAAAGGGTTCTCACTAAAAATGAAAGGCAGGTTGTACGATGCCTGCATACGAACAGCTGCATGGCAGTGAGACCTGGGCATTGTGTTCAGAGGATATACGCAGACTAGAGAGGAACGAAGCTTGCATGCTCCGCTGGATGTGTAACAGTAATATACGTGAACGGCAAAGCATAAACGAACTAAGGAAAAAATTAGAGATAAGAGGGATCAGATGTTGTTTACTCGAGAGAAGGCTACGTTGGTATGGACACGTGATGCGCATGAAAGTCGATAGCTGTATAACAAAGTGCAGGGCAATAAAGATAGACGGTAGTCACGGAATAGGCAGACCTAGAAAAACCTGGGACGAGCTGATAAACTCCGACATCACACACTTACACCTCTCCAAGACAATGTCACTGGACCGAGACCTTTGGCGGTACTCAGTAACAGAGAAGACCCGCCTTACCTAAATATATAGTAAAACCTACTCCAGCCAGTAGGCATCTCTAACAAAATACACCCCGTCCCACCACACCCACCCCCACCCCATCCACACCACCCCGTTCTATGTAAAGTTATGTTGGTGCCGCGCCATCGAGGCCGAAACAAATGAGATCGTGTAGGTGTCACGACAAAAAAACACACAGTCCACGCTGTAATGTGGCCGTGTAGGCAACACGGTAAAAACCTCCCAGACCCACACTGTAAATGTGGTTGGTGTTAGGAAGGGCATCCAACTGTAGAAAACCTGCCAGACAGTCCTATGCGAGCAAGACAATCACTCTTGCCTCAAGTGGGACTACCCCCGTCCAAACCCATGCAAGCGTGGAACACGGACGTTAAACGTTGATGATGATGATGATGATGATGATATATATATATATATATATATTAATATATATATATATATATGTTTATATATATATATATTTATTAATATATATATATATATATTTATTAATATATATATATATATATATATTTATATATATATATATATTAATGTATATATATATATATATATTAATATATATATATATATATATATTAATATATATATATATATATATATATATATTAATATATATATATATATATATATATATATATATATATATATATATTAATATATATATATATATGAAAAAGAACACAAGAGCGTCTACAACATCAAAAGATTTTTATTGGCTTACAATGTTTCTTCCTTACGTAACCGTACGATTCGTCAGATCTATAAAGGGGGTTTGATTGGTGTTATGGAGTAAACTAGGACCCACATCCCACCCTCCCGCACCAAAATTAGACTTATCGTCCCCTACTTTTGCTCTTTACTCTCTCTACTTTTTGTTCTTGAATGTTTGGTTGGTAGAGTCCATAACACCAATCAAACCCCTTTTATAGCTCTGACGAATCCTACGGTTACGTAAGGAAGAAACATTGTAAGCCAATAAAAATCTTTTGAGGTTGTAGACGCTCTTGTGTTCTTTTTCATATATACGGCTCTGCTCCAAAGCATAGAGCTAATTATTATGCTGCCAATACCTTAATGGTACACGGGTATACGATACGTAACTCCTATTAACCTAAGTATTTATATATATTAATATATTAATATATATATATATATATATATATATATATATATATTATATATATATATATATATATATATATATATATATATATATATATATATATTAATATATATATATATATATTAATATATATATATATATATATATATATTAATATATATATATATATATATATATCATCATCATCATCATCATCATCATCGTTTAACGTCCGTGTTCCACGCTTCCATGGGTTTGGATATATATATTAATATATATATATATATATATTAATATATATATATATATATATATTAATTAATATATATATATATTAATATATATATATATTTATATATATATATATATTAATATATATATATATATATTAATATATATATATATATATTAATATATATATATATATATATATATATATATATATATATATATATATTAATATATATAAATATATATATATATATATTAATATATATATATATGAGAGACGTAAAATAAGAAAATTATAAAATTAACTTACTTACTAAAATATCACTTCCAACTAATTAGTTTCTGGAATGGAATAAATATATTTTCCGAAGAAAATACAGAGAATCATTCCGTCGTCAGGGAAGACTATTCTCATCTAAGTATCCAGGCAAAGCGTGGACTCTGGAAACTTATTAAAAAATAATTCAGTGGTTAGAAAATAGCAAAGCGTGGACTGAATTCCTAGCCATTGAGAAAATCACTGCCTCTTCGTCGGTGGCAAATTCAAAAAGAATCAATCACGTGACATCGAGGTCAATCAGTGGAAAGTGGTTTGCTAATAAGACAGCGGCCTGCCTGCTACCATAGCAGCAGTCATGGCCAATATTGCTCGACAAATAATTTGGAGATAATTATAAAGAATTAATATCTAGTAACATATATATACATACAGATGCATATCAATCCTAGCAAATATATAAGTTTTGTCTTAGTAACTTTGTGGTTCAATGCATGGGGTTGTAGAACAATAATATGAGAGACGTAATATATATATATATATTAATATATATATATATATATATATATATATATATATATATATATATATATATATTATATATATATATATATTAATATATATATATATATATTAATATATATATATATATATAATAGTTGCTGAGATGCTGAAGGCATCTGGCACGGTGGGACACACCATGGTCACCCGCATAGTTAACCAAGTCGTACAGAATGGGGTTGTTCCGAAGGACTGGCATAGCAGCATCATCGTTAACTGTTATAAGGGTAAAGGAGACGCCCTAGATAGGAGTAACTATAGAGGCATTAAATTAATCGACCAGGTCATGAAGGTCACGGAAAAAGTAATAGCACAACTAATCAGAGAGAGAATTGACCTAGATGAAATGCAGTTCGGGTTTGTGTCAGGCAAAAGTACCACAGACGCTCTTTTCATTGTACGACAACTATAGGAGAAGTACCTAGCTAAAGGTAAACCCCTCTACTTAGCTTTTGTCGACTTGGAGAAAGCCTTCGACAGAGTCCCCCGCTCCATTATCTGGTGGGCTCTTAGAAAACTAGGCGTTGACGAATGGCTTGTGAGAGCTATACAAGCCATGTATAAAGAAACAGTCAGCAAGGTTAGAATTAACAACGAATATAGTGAAGAGTTTAGCGTAAAAGTTGGTGTCCATCAGGGCTCTGTTCTTAGCCCCCTACTATTTATTATTGCCCTTCAGGCTATAACAGAGGAGTTCAAGACCGGCTGCCCATGGGAACTCCTATACGCAGACGACCTGACACTCATAGCGGAATCAATGGCCGAGCTAGAGAAGAAATTCCAAACATGGAAGCACGGCCTAGAATCAAAAGGCCTTAAAATTAACCTGGCTAAGACTAAAGTTCTAGTTTGTAGGAAAGAAAATAAGGTGGCGGTCCCTTCTGGGAAATGGTCGTGCTCGGTGTGTAGGAAAGGCGTAGGTAGAAACTCCATTTTATGTCCTAAATGCAAAGTATGGGTGCATAAAAGATGTAGTGGGATCACAGGTAAGCTAACTAAGAACATAGATTTTACATGTGGCCGGTGCTCTGGTGCAATAAGTAGCAGCAAGTGCCCACAAAATACTAGCTCTTTCAATTGCGCAGAGGGTTCTATAGAAATAGTGGACAGTTTCCGTTACCTGGGTGATAAAATCAGCAGTGGGGGAGGGTGCTCTGAAAGTACAGTAGCTAGAGTCAGAACTGGTTGGAAAAAGTTCAGAGAGCTTATACCACTATTAGCTGCTAAAGGGTTCTCCCTAAAAATGAAAGGCAGGTTGTACGATGCCTGCATACGAACAGCAATGTTGCATGGCAGTGAGACCTGGGCATTGTGTGCAGAGGATATACGCAGACTAGAGAGGAACGAAGCTTGCATGCTCCGCTGGATGTGTAACAGTAATATACGTGAACGGCAAAGCATAAACGAACTAAGGAAAAAATTAGAAATAAGAGGGATCAGATGTTGTTTACTTGAGAGAAGGAGGCTACGTTGGTATGGACACGTGATGCGCATGAAAGTCGATAGCTGTATAACAAAGTGCAGGGCAATAAAGATAGACGGTAGCCACGGAATAGGCAGACCTAGAAAAACCTGGGACGAGCTGATAAACTCCGACCTCACACACTTACACCTCTCCAAGACAATGTCACTGGACCGAGACCTTTGGCGGTACTCAGTAACAGAGAAGACCCGCCTTACCTAAATACATAGTAAAACCTACTACAGCCAATAGGCATCTCTAACAAAATACCACCCCCCCCCCGTCCCACATCCCCACCCCATCCACACCACCCCGTTCTATGTAAAGTTGTGTTGGTGCCACACCATCCAGGCCGAAACAAATGAGATCGTGTAGGTGTCACGACAAAAAATCACACAGTCCACGCTGTAATGTGGCCGTGTAGACAACACGGTAAAAACCTCCCAGACCCACACTGTAAATGTGGTTGGTGTTAGGAAGGGCATCCAACTGTAGAAAACCTGCCAGACAGTCCTATGCGAGCAAGACAATCACTCTTGCCTCAAGTGGGACTACCCCCGTCCAAACCCATGCAAGCGTGGAACACAGACGTTAAACGTTGATGATGATGATGATGATGATGATGATATATATATTAATATATATATATATATACCTATATATATATTAATATATATATATATATATTAATATATATATATATATATTAATATATATATATATATATATATATATATATATATATATATATATATTAATATATATATATATATATACATATATATATATGTATATATATATATATATATATTAATATATATATATATATATATATATATATGTATATATATATATATTAATATATATATATTTCGTTTCTGAATTTGTTTAGCAAGATTCTTTATCTGAAATCGTGTTTTGAAACCGATATTGTTATACTTTGGGAGGATCATGTTGCCAATAAGAAACACACGCACCAGTTGCTTTCACTTCAATTTATTATATATTTATAAATTTATAAATTTACAAATCTACAAACTTATAAATTTCTGGTTGGTTGGTTGGTTCCACAACCAGATAGTTGTTTATATAGTTCATAGTCCTTTCGTCACACACTCTGTGACCTCTTCAGTGACTGGGGATTCCATTCTTTGTTTCTGTGCCTTTCCTTTCTTCTGTCCTACGCCATTTTGTTTCTGTGTGTGTGTTGTGAGCTCAGTTTGCGCATGCGCCACATCCGGGTGTCTGTGTGTGTTTGTGTTCATTTATCTATTTGTTTATTTATTTACATGTTGTTTGTTCTATGTGTGTGTGTGTTTTCATTTTGTCCTTAATTGTAAGTTGTGATGTTGCTGTTCCACTCATATTTTCTATTTAATTTTGGTTGTAATTCTTTTATGCTTACTGACTCTGTAATTTGCCTAAACATTGCATCTTTTCTGTGTGTGGATTCTATTTTTATTTCTATGTTCTCTAATTTACCCTTGTGTTCTATCTTAGCATGTTGGTAGAGTACAGATGATTCTTTATTATCTTGAAGGTCTCGCCAGTGTTCATTTATCCGTTCCCCTATACTACGAGCTGTCTCACCTATGTACACTATATTTTTGTTTCTACATTGTCCTTCAGTACATCTTATGCTATACACTACATTTCTAGTTTTACAGTTAATATGGGGGCTTATTTTACAGGTTATACATTTCTTATCTATACATGAGGGTCTTTGGAACGGGTATGTCTTGCTAATAAGTGTTTTTACGGAGGTACCTGGTCTTTCTACTATCTTAATATTGAGTTTATGTTTATTTAGGGCCCTTCTAAATTTGTAGGCTAGTTCGCCTCTAGGGTTTGTATTGATGAACATTACACTCTGGTATTTATTGCTATCATACCATGAGTTTATTCTATTGGCCTTGTTCCTAGTTCTTTCTACTCTATTCCAAAATTTGCTCCTATACACCTGTATGTATATATATATATATATATATATATATATATATGCATGCTACTGTACGTCTGTATACATATATGTATGTACGTATACATACATACTTACATTTAAGTAAGTGCCGTACTAAGAGTGAGAAATGAAATTTCGTTTTCATTTTATTACAACTTATCGTTCTCGGTACGCCTGGCCGAACTCACTCGATATGCAAATTAGGCTGCTCAGCCGTTAATTTTCATAAGGAAAGTATATACTTTCGAACGTTCAACCATCTGGCAGAAGGGTATACGGTGCTGATGATAGCTAACAAGCTTGAAACTAGTACATCGTTCCTGTGTCAGTGTTGAACAAAAAGGTGACGTGGTTGCCTTAACACCGTATGGCATAAATTCAGGCTGTTCAGTTTGTTTACAAACGGACAAAGCGGGCGTTATAATAAGCGTCCGCTAAACTGATACGTACATATATGTATGTGTACCTGTATGTATATATATATATATATATGCATGCTACTGTACGTCTGTATACATATATGTATGTACGTATACATACATACTTACATATATATGTATTAATATATATATATTTATATATATTAATATATATTTATATATATATTAATATATATTTATATATATATTAATATATATATATATATATTTATATATATATATATTTATATATATCATCATCATCATCATCATCATCGTTTAACGTCCCTGTTCCACGCTTGCATGGGTTTGGACAGGGGTTTTCCCACTTGAGGCAAGAGTGTCTTGCTCGCATAGGACTGTCTGGCGGGTTTTCTACAGCTGGATGCCCTTCCTAACACCAACCACATTTACAGTGTGGGACTGGGAGGTTTTTACCGTGTTGCCTACACGGTCACATTACAGCGTGGACTGTGTGTTTTTTTGTCGTGACACCTACATGATCTCGTTTGTTTCGGCCTGGATGTTGTGGCACCAACATAACTTTGCATTGAAGGGGGCGGTGTGGATGGGGTGGGACGGGGGTGTATTTTGTTAGAGATGCCTACTGACTAGTAGGTTTTACTTTGTATTTAGGTAAGGCGTGTCTTCTCTGTTACTGAGTACCGCCAAAGGTCTCGGTCCAGTGACATTGTCTTGGAGAGGTGTAAGTGTGTGAGGTCGGAATTTATCAGCTCGTCCCAGGTTTTTTGGGGTCTGCCTACTCCGTGGCTACCATCTATCTTTATTGCCCTGCACTTTGTTATACAGCTGTCATCTTTCATGCGCATCACGTGACCATACCAACGTAGCCTTCTCTCGAGTAAACAACATCTGATCCCTCTTATTTCTAATTTTTTCCTTAGTTCGTTTATGCTTTGCCGTTCACGTATATTACTATTACACATCCAACGAAGCATGCAAGCTTCGTTCCTCTCTAGTCTGCGTATATCCTCTGCACACAATGCCCAGGTCTCACTGCCATGCAACATTGCTGTTCGTATGCAGGCATCATACAACCTGCCTTTCATTTTTAGGGAGAACCCTTTAGCGGCTAATAGTAGTATAAGCTCTCTGAACTTTTTCCATCCAGTTCTGACTCTAGCTACTGTACTTTCAGAGCACCCTCCCCCACTGCTGATTTTGTCACCCAGGTAACGGAAGCTGTCCTCTATTTCTATAGAACCCTCTGCGCAATTGAAAGAGCTAGTATTTTGTGGGCACTTGCTGCTACTTATTCCACCAGAGCACCGGCCACATGTAAAATCTGTGTTCTTAGTTAGCTTACCTGTGATCCCACTACATCTTTTATGCACCCATACTTTGCATTTGGGACATAAAATGGAGTTTCTACCTACGCCTTTCCTACACACTGAGCATGGCCATTTCCCGGAGGGGACCGGCGCCTTATTTTCTTTCCTACAAACTAGAACTTTAGTCTTAGTCAGGTTAATTTTAAGGCCTTTTGATTCTAGGCCATGCTTCCATGTTT
>OZ024740.1:420430888-420625888 GCA_964016885.1 Eledone cirrhosa
ATATTTATTTATATATATATATATTTATATATATATATATTTGTTTATATATATATATATATATATTTATTTATATATATATATATATATATATATATATTTATTTATATATATATATATATTTATTTATATATATATATATATTTATTTATATATATATATATTTATATATATATATATATTAATATATATATATTAATATATATATATATTAATGACTAGTTATTTTGATACATACAACATTGGAGACTAATTGTAAACAACTAATTACCTCATTGATTGAGATTTGCATCACAGATATATTACTTATAGAATTTATACTTCACTTTCACTTTCAAATAATTTGGGGGTTAATTGAATAAGGATTACTAATGGAAAGGTGAATGTATAGTGGAGATTTTAAAGGTTCAGTTAAAATAGATAGAAATTTGTAAGTTATTTGAGACAGAAGGGGCTGTACAACTTACAAGGGTCGACTGAAAAGTTTATAGATGAAGGAGTGATGCTAGAGCTGTGAAATCGTGCTTACATTAATTTCAATTTTTCTTATTAATAACTACTTTGTTGCTTTCCAAGGACTATGTTGAAAAATAAACCTCATTTGGTCATTCCATGAGAGTATCTTGGTCAGCCTATGAACAGCTGACGATAAGCAATAGAACTTTATCATTGGGTTTATTCTTTTTTAATCTCTAATTTGTTGTTATTTAATCCCAGTTCAACCTTGATTAAACAGACCTATGTATGATCAAGTGTATTGCAGCCTTGACTGTCCCATCTTTTTAGAAGACTACATTGTGAAGGTGTGTGGATTAGTGGTTAGAGCATCGGATTCACAATCTTGAGGTTGTGTGTTCGATTCTTGGACTGGGTACTGTGTTGTGTTCTTGAGCAAGACACTTTATTTCACCTTGCTCCAGTTCACTCAACTGTAGAAATGAGTTGCGATGTTAATGGTGCCAATCTGTATTGGCCTTAGACAACATCATATATAGTCTATATATAATGTAAGTATATACATATATATATATATATGTCGTCATGTCACTGGTGCCAAGCTGTATTTGCCATTACCTTTCTCTTAGACAACATCATATATAGTGTGTAATACAGTGTATATATAATGTATATACATATATATATGTTATCACATCACTGGTACCAAGCTATATCAGCCATTGTCTTTCCTTTGGACAACATCAGTGGTGTGGAGATGGGAGACTGGAATGTATGGGCAACTACTGGTCTTCCACAACCTGGCCCAGACTTGTACATCTGAGAGGAACTTTCTAGGTGCAAATCCTATGGTCATTCATAACTGAAGCGGGTATTTACCCTTTACCCTAAGACTACATTATCTAATGTGTCCTTCCTGTTTTGAAGATGGTGGGATGTGGTTTGAGAGAGATTTGGCTGCTATTTCTAGCAGGTCAAGCGACTGCATAAAGGCCCATTTACTGGCCCCCAAACAACTTCAATATGAAAAATGGTCGTTTTTGAAGCTTCTACAATACAGCTGGGTAGATCTCCAGGTAACAAAGTCAGGTGGCAATAGAGGCTTCCAAAACGACCATTTTTCATATTCCACAATGCTTCAAGCAAACTTAAACACTCTCTTAACTTGTTTACATGTGTATGTGAATAAAGGTGCCCTATCTTTAAAAATGGTGCTGGAATACGTGGAATAAGTATCATTTCAATATGGTGGTAGATTATTGGTTAAATAGAGTAAGGCAGCTGTTGTTTCATTGGTTTGAACCAATGGTTGTTGAATATTATCACCATTCTGGTCATATGTGACACCAATTGGAGATGCAGCCATCACTTCTTGTACTAAAACTTCATGTTCTTGGCATGTAGCAGCATCATTGGTAAAGCTCTGTACCGTAACTTGTTGTAAGTTAGAACAACTGTCTTGGGACTCAATGTGTGGTAAGACACACTGACCTTCGGAACCATCATGTGTACGTTTATGTCGCATCAGTGCATAATTTGTATTAAACCGTTTATCACAATGTGGGCAGTTGTAAGATCGAGGATTCACGTGGATTGACTGAATGTGTTTCTGTTGAACTGAACGTGTTTTAAACGAAGCCCCGCAGTAATGACATAAGTGGGCCCGAATGTTGGAGTGCATAGTCATGTGTTCGTTTAGATGTGCCTAAAAAATATAAAATACAACAAATGTAAGCTATTTCATTCTCAACAAGAAAATATTACAATACATTTCATCATCATCATCATTTAATGTCTATTTTCCACGCAAGCATGGGTTAGATGGGTTGTCTCATTTGAGGCAAGTCAGGTCAGATGACCGTGTCTTGTACATACAAAACTGTTTCTTGTTTGGTTTCTACAACTGGATGCCCTTCCTAATGCCAACCACATTTACAGTGTGGAATGGGTGCTTTTTACAATTGTGAGGTTGTGATTTTGAGTCCCAGTCTGGGCAGTGTGTTGTGTTCTTGAGCAAGACACTTTATTTCACGTTGCTCCAGTTCATTAAACTATAGAATTTTTTATTTTTTATTTTTTTATTTACAGACTTTATTGTGTTGTATGAGATGAAAGAATGGTATTTAACTAATGTATTGGTACGCGATGGGGCCACCCACAGCCCCGGCGGACAGAATGGAGAAGGCGTTTCCCCGGAGGACGACAAGGGAGACGCACTGGAAAAGTCACTCCAACTCGCGGGGCTCACACCTGCGGCTGGCCAGCTCAGCGCCTATGGTGGTGAGTAAGGAGGTAGCCCTGGGGCCGAGGACACCGGAAGTTTCCACTGCCAGGGGAATGACCGCAAACCTTTCGGAGAGCAACCGGTATTTGAGGAGTTTGGCCCCCTCAGCCCGACGTGCAACAGAACCTGGGTCATTTGCAGACTGCACCAGGTTGCGGCTGCGGAAAGTGTCGGTTCAAGTGCATCCCAGACGAGGGGTTTGCCGCCGCAGAACGGGAAGATGGTCATGCCATCTGGCCTTTTGCCATCCCCTCGATCCAGCCCCACCGGATCGAGCTGGGAAGGGAAGCCTGCAGCATCCAAGCTATGCTTAATGATCTCGTTGAGGGCAGTATGGCGTGGAATGTGGCCGGCACTGTGGCGACAGGAAAGCGGGTGGAGGCCGAAAGAGTCCACGGTGGAACCGCAGCGACATTGGTGTGGCTGGCAGATCCGGAGGCTAAGCCTCAGGGAAACGCCGATTCGCAGGCTATGGATGTCTAGCTGCGTGCCAGTGGATTTGATGTCAACAGGGGAAGAAGGAGGAGGGACGTCTACTGGGCTAAGTCCCACGTCTCACAGGCAGCCTCACGTTCTCTGAACACAGAGGGTTCTGTTGTGTTTTGAAGAACCCTGCTGACGAGGACGCGGCACGAGGTTACCGACGAAAGATACGCCGGCAAAGCTAGTGAGATCGGGGACCGGAGGCCTAGGCCGCCATACCTGACCGGTAAAGTGGCCTGCTGCCACCCTATGTTGTCAAACTTGACGTTGCATATCCCCTCAGCTGCTGTTCGGATACAAGTATCGAGGTCAGCGAGGAGAGATGTCTGGGTGTAGCATGGAGCGCTGCAGAGTGTATAGAGGAGCTTCGGCATGGCGAAGCAGTTTCTCTGCAGAAAGAGAGATGGATGGCCATCAATCGGATGAGAGCGGATGGCCAGTGGGTGGATTGGTGATCCGAGGATGAGGACATCCACTTTGGGGGTCACCTGAACCTGGTGGAGAATGGACCGCACGTCCAAGACGGAGGCTGCAAAGCTCGCAGCATCAAGGCTGACGTTCACCACCTCCGACTTGGCCGAGTTGACCTGGAGGCCAATTCCCGCCAGGGCAGGAATCACCGATTGAAGGTCTTGGCAGACTGTCCGTACGGGCCCGCCCAACGTAGCATCATCCAGATACCAAACGTTGAGAGGGGCTATGATACTCCGGGCGATGTGGTCAATACCAAGGGCGAACAGGAGGGGTCCCAAAGGGTCGCCCTGTTGGACCCCAGTAGCTGAGGATATGACCGTATCAGCAGCTAGGAGCATGCTCGAGTTGTGACATCACTGGTGTTAAGCTATATTAGCCTTTGCCTTTCCCTTGGACAACATCAATGGCATAGAGAGAGGGGGCTGATATGTATGGGTGATTGCTGGTCTTTCACAAACAACCTTGCCTCAGAGGGAAACTTTCTAGGTGTGAATCCCATGGTCACTTGTGACTGAAGGGGGTCTTTTGCCCTTAATTGTAGTGCACCTGAACACTGTACACAATCATTTTCATTATTTCAAACTATTAAAGTAAATATATAGGTGTGAAACTATTAAAGTATTAAACAATAAATAGTTAAACTATAAATATATAGCTGCTTAATTATTAAAGATAACATATAGATGTGAAGCTATTAAAGATAATATATAGATGTGAAACTATTAAAGTAAATATATAGCCGCTGAATTATTAAAGATGTGGGTAAAGGCATGACATAAATAAAGCAGTAATATCAAGATATACCAGAGATTTTTGTTATAAAAAGGAAACAGCTATGATTTTTAAACATGTAATATGTGATTGATCAATCGACAAGATCCCAGACCTCATTCATGTTCCGGGTGAGGTGGAACTTGTTAAATTGGACCAAGGAAACTATGTTTCTATTGGTCTTTCCATTACTGATACTATCTGTCAGTTGCAACTCCTGACAGAATATGTGGTAGTTGGGTATTAAGCTTTACCAAGAGTTCTTATGCAGAGCTCATTACACCCCTTACTTAGGATAGAGTGAAGGGACCACTTTAAAAAGTGTCTATTGGTAATATTCAAGAAGCAAAGACTTTCAATTTCTCTCCACCTCATACAAACACATGAAAAAATGAATACAGAAAAATACTTACCTGCGATCGAAAAGCTTTAGTACACAGTGTACAGGTGAATGGAAGAACCCTTGCAGATTTATCCAGGTGTGTAAATTTGTGTTGTGCTAAAGCATCTGGTCGTTTAAAGGCCTTGCCACAAAGATCACACAAATATGGACGTTGATTGCAGTGAACATTGTTCCTATGTCTCACATAGTGTTCTCTGCGCTGAGTTTTATAACTACAAACATCACATTGGTAAGTCTTAGCAAGTTTAGCTAGAATATTACCTGTACTGTCACCTGTAATTGTTTCATTGTGACTTAAACGTAGATGACTGCAGTATAAATGCCGCCGTAAAGTCTTGTACTGACATTTTGGACAGGCGTACAACAAGGTATGATGTTTCCGTTGAGTGTTATGTCTATTCTTCACATGCCGAGCAAGTAACTTGTTACTGTCTGTACTGTATTTACACTTCATACACTGCAGTAGAGTATTGCTGTGAAGGACCTCATGTCGTCTCAAGTGACTCAACCGAATGCTAGTGAAGTCACATTGTTTACACCTGTACAAATTGTTGTCCTTTTCGTGTAATTTGATATGTTTTATAAAATGGCTCTCTCTTTTAGATTTGAAAGAACATTCACTGCAGAAAAACTTAAATGGTGCTAAGGCTTCATAGTTTTTCTTTAGGATTCGTCGTCCGGAGAATGTTGAACTGCGTTTACCTTTGTTGATATATGTCTTCTGAGAACTGTCATCTGAAAATTTATAAAATAGAAAGAAAAAATTATTTATTAGTAAATTATTGCTTACTTTGTATTTTAGATTTACTTTGTATTCACCATCAACAAAAGACAAACAGGCTAAATATTTTTTTTTAAATTTACATTATTTTGAAATGAAGCAACCATAATTTGTTGGATGAGCAGGTGTAAGTGTGAGAGAAAGGCAGAGCTTGGATGAATTGAGGCAGATGCTGGGTTTAAGAGGAATCTAAGGTTGTGTGCAGGAGAGAAGACTGCGTTGGTTTGGACATGTGATGTGCATGGACAATGACTGCTGGGTGAAGGAGTGCCAGGAAATCCCAGTGGAATGAAGCCGCAGTGGATGACAACCAAGAAAGACCTGGGGAGATGTGGTAAGAGCTGACCTAAAATTGCTGCGAGTCACAGAGGAGATGACAAAGGAACACAACAAGTGGAGAGATGCTGTGTTGAGAAGGACCCGGCCAACCCATGCAAGCATGGAAAAATGGACATAGAAGCGTTGATGATGATGGTTATTATTTTCTTTGATAAGTGAAGGTGTGTGGCCGAGTAGTTAGGATGTTGGACTTATGATCATAATGTCATGGGTTTGATTACTGGACTGGGTTGTGTGTTGTGTTCTTGGGCAAAACACTTCATTTCAAGATGCTCCAGTATATTCAGCTGAAAATGAGTACCAGCAATAGCTGGAAGTTTAACCCTGTGATGAACTGGTGTCCTGTCCAGAGGGAAGTATTGTACTCTCAGTCACTTCACACCATGGAAACTGGGATATGCACCAGCTGAATGAGCCTCTGAGCTTGTGACAGACTTCAGATTTTGATCATTTTGTTACTTCTCATAATCCTTACAAATATATCTGCCTTTTTATGTTGGCACAAGTTGAAGGCATCTGCAAAATAAATGCCAATGATAGAACCTCCCTGCAGTCACTTATCTGTTAGAAATAGTAGCAAAACCTTTTTCAAATCACATTCTATCATGTTAACCTTTTTGATACAGAACCACACAGAAACTACCTCTAGTTTTATAATACAAAAATGATCATTTTAAAGTGTTCATACTTATATTAAAACCTTTCATCATCATTTAACGTAAGAAAATTTTAAGTTACACTCTCAACATCAGTTTAATAACAAAAATGAAGCTTATTTTACTAAATTTTCTCTAAATTCTTGAGTATTTTTCGAAATTAATTGAAATATAGGCAGTAGTTTTCATAAGAAAGATGGTAATGAAAGGGTTAAATAAAAATCTATTGGACAACGTAATCATAGATATAAAAAAAGACAGATTTTAGCACTGCTATAATTGTTATAGATCTTCTGGTTCAGGGCTGACCTGGGGTTAAACAACATCTTTAATCTTAAAAGGAAAGATACATTAGATAATGGAATCCTAATCATCATCATCATCATGTTTTAATGTCCGCTGTAGCAAGGGTTGCTACGAGTCTACATAGATCAAGTCAGTACTGAAGCAGGAGAGGTTGTCATGCCTTTGACACAACTGAGGGTCCTCCCAACCTTTTATTTGGCAAGATTTCTACACCTGGATGTCCTTCCTATCACCAACCCCACCTAAATATGTATAAAATAATGAGAAAGTTGGTCATGGCTAACATAGCTTTGATCAATCATAGGTCCAGTCAGTATTAACCTGGAGCTAAACAACAACAACAACATCTGTTGAATATTAACTCTCCTCTTAATCTTCATTAAGACATCTGTATAACTTCACTTCTTCAGATCAACTCAACTATCACACTTTCTATCTTTACCTACGACTTCACTAGCTACAGACAAACACAGCCTATATTATCATATGTGGGTCAACTGAAAAGTTCATAGGCTGACCAAGATACTCTCATGAAATGACCAAATGAAGTTTACTTTTCAACATAGTCTCTGGAAAGAAACAATACATTTATTAAAAGATACATTAAACAATACATTAAAAAGAAAAGTTGAAATTAATACATGCAAGATTTCACAGCTCTAGCACCACTCCTTCATAGGCAGCCTATGAACTTTTCAGTCCACCCTTGTATGTACACAATTCAGCATTTTACTAGAGAAATTCTTCCCTTTTATTTGTAATTGTAAGTGAGCATATATCGTTTCAAAGTGAGAATAGTGATTTCAAAGTGAGCACATATCACTGAAACAAAGTTTTCAACTTACTTATAACTAAGAAAATCAGATAAAGACCCCTTATATAGGTAAAGACGTGACCAACAGTCACTATGAAGAATTGAACTTTGTATCTTTCAGATACTGACTGATACAAAGTTGATTGGATAACATCCATGAGCTTGGTTGGTCTCACTTGGAGATCCAGCCAGATCAATTAGAGATGGGTGCTTCTGACAGGATCTGCTGGAAGGACTCTGCCCCCTCTCAGGAATAAGTGGGCAAATAATAATAATAAGAAGAGATAGATAGTAAACCAAAATGTGCTGTCCTAAGGTAGATTCAATGTGAATACCAATGAGATGTATGCCTGTTTGTACAAAGTCACAAATAACAATCCAATCTGTTAACCCCTTTTGGAAAGATAAACAAATATTTTGCCCCTCTTCTTAGCTGAGAAGAACTTTATAATTAACAAGGTAAGTTTATATTTTGTCTCACTTTGAAAAGACCTGTGCTCACTTAGAATTACATATAATGTAGCCCCCACTACTTATTTCCCTTTTAAAGTTCTCTCTTTAAAAGGGAAAATAAATACCTTTTGTTTGTACCTCTTTATGAATATTTTCTTGTCCATTCAATAATTCTTCTCCAAAACAAAAATTTTCTGGTTGTTGCCCACAATCAATAGATGACACATCTGGAATATTTTCGGTAGATTCAGTATTTTTATCAAAAGTTTCATTTGAAGGTAAAGTATGTTCTGTTTCTACATCAGTCTTGGATTTGACATTATCTTTCAATATTAATGGTTGTTTCCTAGGTCTACCAACTTTACGTTTTTTAATGTTAGTTTGTTGATTTTGATCCTCATGGGGTGATGATGATGATGAATGTAGAGAATTAACATAATTAGCGTAACGAGGATGTTGCCTAACTTCCCGTCCATGGAGGGAAATCTGAGGTAGTAACAAATTACATGATATTTCTTTATCAACCATGTCAGGTTTAATTAAAGTCTCCTTATCAGAACTTGGATTCAGATCCATATTACATTCTTTGTATGCATATTCAGCATCTAAAAGATGACGAAGAGCTTTCTCCAATTGTGTCAGGGCAATAAATGACCCCGAAACACTTGCTCCTTCAGTTGTCATATTGACAGCAATTTTGTATTTTGACTGTAAATTATCCAAAAAGTTCTGGTTATTATGAGGTATAGCTTGCATAATGGAAGATGATAACAGTCCTGTAAGGTGTGAAAATACCTGAAAATATTAAAATGAAAAATACAGTTAATTAAAGGAAGAGTTTGAAAAAAGAAGTAAATATTAAATAATGATAATTGTTTCTATTATAAAAGTAGAAGTCCTCAAATTTAGGAGGGAAGTATAGACAATGTTTTTCTCACCTCAGCAAAGCCATAAAACCACTAAAATGCAAGGGATAAGGAAAAGGCAGAAAGCATAATCCCAAACAAGACAATAAAGCCACTACAATGGAAGGGGTTACTGTGAAGAGAGAAGGACAAGGCAGTGAAAACATAATTCAAGTTTTCCTAACCTGACCGAGGTCACAGCTAGTGCTCCAGTGTTGTAAAGTGGTAGTACTGGTGCCATGATAAAATGCACCCAGCCCTCTCTGTAAAGTGGTAGTGCTGGTGCCACGATAAAATGCACCCAACTCTCTCTGTAAAGTGGTAGTACTGGTGTCATGATAAAATGCACCCAGCCCTCTCTGTAAAGTGCCATGATAAAATGCACCCAGCCCTCTCTGTAAAGTAGTAGTGCTGGTGCCATGATAAAATACACCCATCCCTCTCTGTAAAGTGGTAGTACTGGTGCCATGATAAAATGCACCTAGCCCTCTCTGTAAAGTAGTAGTGCTGGTGCCATGATAAAATACACCCAACTCTCTCTCCATAAAGTGGTAGTACTGGTTCCATGATAAAATGCACCCATATTACAGTGTAAAGTAGTTGGTGAAAAGAAGGGCATCCAGCTGTAGGAACCATGCCAAAAATAGTACTTGCGAACAGTCACCTGATTTAACCTCAAACCCTGACAATCCACCTGACCCTACTGGTATGGAAAATAGACGTTAAATGCTGAAGATTAGAGCACTGAAGTTAAAGGGACATAACTACATGCTTGAAAGTATTGAATTGGCAGTATCGGTAGAGGGTTGGAGGCCATGCTTTCTAGCATATAGCATAGTTACATCCCTTTATGGTCTGAGTTCAAATCCCGTCGAGGTTAATTTTGCCTTTCATCCTTACGGGGACGATAAAATAAAGTACCAGTAATGTACTGTGTAATTGCTGGCCTTGTGCCAAAAGTAGAAACAATTATATTTATGACTAACGAAAATAATTTAAAAAAATCAACGTTTATAATAGAACATTACCTCCCCTTGCTTATCAGGCACTTGATCGTACTTCCTCTCTTTCTCGTGCAAGTTGCTAGCAATTCCTTCAAACGTTGTATCACCATTAGAAATAGCGTTTGATTCTACACTTGCTGTATCTTCTTTCAACTGAATAAGAGTCGAGTTTACAGTGTCTTCACTAAATGGTATGAGTGTCTCAACAACAACACGCTGTGGAATATCATATTGTTCTAATCCAGAAACTGTCTGAAGGGTCAAATTTGTAGTTGGTAAGTTACTCCAAGTAATTTGTCTTTCCTGGAAACAGTCTGATGGCACTGATACGATGGTAAATGAGGCTTGTTCAGGTAAATCGTAAATCATTTCTGAATAATGGTAAAGAGAAAATGATTAAAATTACTCATCAGAATTAGAAGAATAAATAAGGAGATACAATGAACCTCAGTATTTTACTGGTATTATTTGAACCTTGGCAGTATCGGTAGAAGGTCGGACGCCATGCTTTCCAGCATAGTTACGTCCCTTTACGATCTGAGTTCAAATCCCGCCGAGGTTGACTTTCCCTTTCATCCTTACGGGGTCGATAAAATAAAGTACCAGTAATGCACTGAGTAATTTTCTGGCCTTGTGCCTAAAGTAGAAACAATTATTTGAACCTAGAATTGTGAAACACTGAAAGTGATATTATATGGCATCTTGTACAATGCTTACTTCAGAGTAATAAATAACAACATATATATAATAAAGCTGTGAAATGCAAACATGGAAGATCTCTCAAGAGATTTAAGAGTCCTTGAGGAAGATACAGAACTGTTCAGTGAAGAACTGAGGCAGTTAATGTACGGTTGTGTGAGATGAAAAGGTTTTATCATGTCACCTCAAAGAAGTAAATTAATTTTGTAGTCGTAGTCGTAGTAGTAGTAGTATATCATAATAAACAAAGATCTAATATGTATGAATTCAGTCTAACTAGAAATGCTATACAAAATTGAAGACTGAACAATATATATTATGAATACTCTTTGAATCAGACCAAGCTATTTGTATATGCCACTATAACAGGAATACTTTTGGATATATTAAGATGGGACTGATATAAGTCAACAAATTAGGAGATTTAAAAGTAAATGAAGGACATGATTTACTGATGATTCAAATATTGTAAATTGTGAGAAAAAACAAGCAACTAGTCAGACTACCTTTTATTATACAGGTCAGACTGTATATATATATATATTATCATCATCATCGTTTAACGTCTATCGATGCTAGCATGAGATATTTATTTATATATATATATATATATATATATATATATATATATATATATATATATAATGTATACACCTCAGCAATTTAGTAACATTTGAGTAATGGCTTGTTTAAAGTTTATATTTTCTGCAGCATTAACAGCCTCAGTGTGCACCTATTTCCAGCACAAAGCTATCCATAAGATGACTTGGCAGTCCCCAGGTAGGAACACCAGGAATGAAATCAACTACATCTGTATAAATCAACACTGGAGATCAGTAGTTCAAGATGTGAGTTTGTAAGATTTTAACTCGGTACTTCTTATGAAATGCACATCAATTAAGCAAGTTTGGTACTACATACAGCAGTAAATCAGAACACTTTTTTTTACAGGTAAGTAAAACCAATTAATTAAAAGTGAAGTATTGTTTTTGATGCAAGTAGTCTGCCAAACTCCGCCTGGTTTTAAATAGGAACGCCGTGTGATAATACGGCGTTCCTACGACTCCCTCGGGAGTTACGCGACCATGCCATGCCAAACAACTATGTACAATTCACAGATATATTGTTCTATATATACCATTCCACCACCACCCAACTAAGGATTGTACTAATACATGGAAAGTTGGGGCATGTCAGTCTGAACACATCTTGACAGGGAGATAACCTAATAACTATACAACGTCTTGATAGTTTCAAACATCAATTCAAGTGCATCAATCGGTCACAGACCACAAGGGTCAACGGAAACTTTTGAGACAAGCCAAATAAATATAGTTTGTTTTCTTTCAGATATTGTAACTTAATACAGCATTTCTTTTTTTTTTTAAATTCTCGTGGAATATGGGGTGATAAATTTTATTTTATTTTTTTGTGCATTTTTCTGAAGTTTGACTTCAAATTAACAATTCTCAATCAACAATCCCAGACAGATTGTCACTATTTTTTTTAAAGCTATTTATTCAAAATACAGTGGGAACACGATTATATCGAACCAGTGCATTACTGGTACTTTATTTTATTGATCCTGCAAAGACGAAAAGCAAAGCTAAACTCGGTGGAATTAGAACTTAGAAAATGAAGGGAGATAACTCTATGCTGCAAAATATGTTGTCCGACGCTCTACTGATACTGCCAAGCCGGGTAGAACGGTTGGTAAATAATAGCTCCACCGTTCCACAACGAGAATGTGATATAACAAGCATGTCATGATATTACTGTCATACACTGAGCTACGATCGGCTTGCTAGAAATAGTATCCAAATCTTCCTCAAATTACATTGTACCGCCTTAAAGAATATATTAAATAATATGGTCCCCAGTATACCTTTCCGCCTGTTACACATACACAAAAATTAAGATAGCTAGGGCTAAACAACACTCGGGAATGAATTTACGTCATGGCCACTTCGTGAATCAACAAACTGCTTTAGTTAGTTGTTACTAGTAGTTAAGTAGTGAGAGAATATTTAATATATTGTGAGTAAACGGCAGCTAAAATCCACCCCCTCCAGCTTTTTAAATTTTGCTAAACTATCTTCTGCGAAATTTTATTTTAAGTGGTAGCATTCCTTTAGACATTAAAAAATATTATACATGACAAAAGATAAGTACATTACTAGAAATCCCATACTTTATAAAATAAATAAGATGGTTGGGGGTCTCAATATGTAACTAAACGACTAATCCTGTTTTTTTTTTAAATCAACGGAGACAATCTAGAAAAATTGCCGATAACCCCCGCTCATTCATACCCCCCCCCCCCCCCCCCCTATTATTTTGGACCCAAGATAATCAACACAAATGTAATTGATAAAAATATTAAAGCTAAATGCAACCGACCAGCAACATATATTCAAGTTGTAGAATCTTAATTAACTGAAAATGTTCGTAAAATTTTACAAACTGCTTCTAGGTTGCAACGTTTAAATTTCTTCTATATATTTAAAACATATTTTTTATGTTATTCTACTGTAAATTTATTTATATGCTCTGTTTATATTTTCATTCTGAAAGAATTGCAAACGATTTGTAATGTATTTATGAAATAAATTATAATTTCTATTTTAATTCCCATTCACTTTATGGTCTTATATTATAAGTCAGCTCTGTGATAAAGGGTTCTGCTAATGATTATCCCGTCCTATTTTATTTTCCAGACTCGTCACTTCTTTTTAAAAGGTGTGTGGCCGATTGCCACACTTGATGGTGAATTGATGGTTGTTTTTGTTTGTTGTTGTTTTCTCTTGCTTTGATCATATATTTTTAGTGCGTTATATTTATGAGGTTCCTAGCAATAATTAATTGCATTTATTATATGTTAATATTTTCATTCTGTAAGAATTATAAACAATTTGTAATGTTATTTATACAAATGTAAATAGTAAAAATATTTATAAATATTAAAACACAATAGGGATTAATTTAAGGGAGATTCGACTGCTATTATTAGCAAATTAAGTGATTGCGTAGAGACTCCTCTCATTGTTTTATAAACTAGTAAAGTTTAACAACAAAGTATTTTTTTTAAGTTGACATATATAGGATGTTTTTTTTTTTTACATTGATGGGAATAATCTCTTGCGCAAACATAGCGATAGATAACAGAACTATATTATTTTGTCGTCTTAACAACTGAGAATGTCCTGTTAAATAGAAATCAAAAGGAAGATATGCGGCGGACTGAATGGTAAATCCGGGCACCTACTCTCTTAAATGGGGTGTACACTGAGAAATCGAACAAATATAATTAGCATACTTACTGATCAATATTATCGTTTAAATCTGTTTCCATTTATAAACTAAATAGATCAATAAAAACGCTTAACCAGAGTTAGAAAATTAAAGGACTTAATGATTTTTTTAAAAACCTACAAATAAATGGCAACTTTTTTTTTCTTTTTTAATGTTCGAAAAAGAGATTAATGAATCCTTATAATTTGATTGGTTAAAAATAATAATTTCTTCTTGTGAATTTATTTCTCGAAATTGTTATTTTATCATTTATATAGGTTAAATTTTGTGAATTAAATTATTTTTTTATTTTTTCTACTCATATAATATCAATTTTAAATCAATAAACATGAAATATTTATTTTAGATATTTTCACAAATATCTTTATGTCCAGTTTTCACTAAGAAAGAGAGAGAGCTGAATTGTAAATATGTCATTTTAAATTTGTTACCGAGGTATATATTATTTATTTATTATCAACACTTCTCAACATTTATTTAATATTAATGTTCAAAGTACTGTCCTAATATGAAATTACGGTGTTCTTATCTCGATATTATATTCAATAATTACATATTTTACCATCCTTCTCGGACATTTTCAATATCCTTCTATCCAATTATAATTTTCTTTTCTTTATCTTATACAATGTTATTTTGGTATATATACTACATATTTAGTAATAGTAAAAACATGTTTAATTGATTCTTTCTTCTAAATGTTAGTATGTTTTAATATGAGACAGGAGGAACATGTTTCTATTTTAGTTATTTTATTTATGAAGCCGTTTTTGTTGTTTATCCCGAGTCCAACAGACTTTTAGCTAACACATTCCAACTATAACCATCTTATCTTTACATTTCAAACATAATCTAACTAGAACTACATTATCTAATGTATTCTCCCCAATTTTAAGTCGCTAGGGGTTTGATTTGAATGCGATTTAGCTGCTATTTCTAGCATGTTCAGTGATCCCTATTATAATGAAAGGTGAGTTCTGACATTTCCAAGAGGCATGCCGGAAACGTCTCACAAATCAAGTCTTGGGTCACACCGTCTTATTGTTGACTTATTAATTACCCAAACTACTTCTATATACATCGGGCTTTGTTTTATTCTGTAGTTCATCTACTTATTAACAAATATCACATCGCCCCACCACCATTGTCATTCTTATAAATATCCTCAGCAGAGAACCAGTCCTGAAACCATCATAACTTGGTTAAGGTTTTTCAATATAAATTCTGACACTTCTAGATTACTCTACATTACAAATTAAAGCAAAATTATATAAATCTTTGTTTCAGTTTGAAATGCCGGATAATAACGAAGAAGCGCCTAATTTATTTAAATCTGATAAATATATATAAAAGAAAAAAAACTAGGCATTTTGTTAGCCTTTCAACGATTTACCAATCATCCTAATCTTATTTTGAATCAATAAGATGATTTTGGAGAAAGGAAACGCAGTAAATTATGATGTCAACAAATGGAATGTTTCTGCCCCTAGCCTTCGGGTGGTCTCGTCATTTTATTTACTAATCTAGGATATTTTTAATTTTTTTTTTATATTAAAGTGCGTAGCTCGGAGATCATAGAGTTGCTCCATGTAGAACCGCTACTTCTCAAAATTGAGAGATCACAGCTCCGATATTATGGGAATGTGGTTAGAATGTCTCAGGAAAGAATCGCTGGGCAGATTTTAGGGGCAAAACCAGCCGGCAGGAAACCCAGAGGTAGATCCTGAGCAAGATGGTTGTATAACATCCATGTTATACAACTGGTCTTTCTTGGGGATCCAGCTGGATCAATTGGAGGTGGTTGCTTCTGACAAGACCCGCTGGAAGGAGTGTTTGATGACACTGCCCCAGTGCCGGATTTAGGACAAATAAGGCTCTATGCTAGTTAAGTTATGAGGCCCCTTTGAACGTTGGACATTTGAAAAATTCATCATAAAAATAATTTTTGGCTGAAAGATGTCCCACTCTCCTTCCTGGCCAACAGGGCACTGTGCTTCAGCACACCTATGCACAATGATAAACCCAGCACTGCCCCCACGACCCTCTCAGGAATAAGTGGGCGAAGAAGAAGAGGATTTTTCTTCATTCTCAGATACTAGTTAACACTCTGATGTCTTTTATATATATCTATCAGGGACGATTCCTGCCCCTTGAGCAAGAACATGCACTTTTTAAAACTATATAATTGAAGAAAGGTACATTTAGCATGTACAACATCTGCTCTATTTTCAGGTGTCTCATAAAAATGAAATATCTTTATTAAAATTATATTTGTTATTAACATTCATTTGTATATATCTTAGGCCAGTCTCAACTGGAAATAACCAGACTGGCCACTATTTATCTCGCTATTGTTTGACCAGGTTCTGTTACTTCGTGGCTTTTCTTTCCAAAACTTCCTCACATTTGTCTTCACAGGGACTGTCAGTTCTATCAGAATGAACTTCTTCGTCTTCTCCAACCATATGACCATGTCAGGCCTCTGGGTTGTTTGGATGACCATATGACCATGTCAGGCCTCTGAACTTCATCTTCTCTAACGATATGACCATGTTAGGCCTCTGAACTTCACCTTCTCTGACCATATGACCATGTCAGGCCTCTCGGTTGTTTGGACAACCTGGGTAAACTCATTTCCCATTATTGTGCTGCCTGCATGAGGCTCTTCATCTTTCTGAAGGAGCATGGCTTCTCACCCTCTTTGATGAACAAGGTGCACAGGATTGGTTTCACTTATGTTTAGCAGGTTTTTTGTCTCTCTCTTGCTCAAGGGTGTCAGCTGATGATCTGAGAACCATACAAACATACTTCTTTCATGGCTCTGTAACTTTTAACCATGAGTTTTCAGTCAACTGAATTACTCATTAAATTGTTGAGTTAGTGGCTGAGTATTCCACTGACATATAGACACTTAATGTAATTCTGAGGCAGGATCAGTGAGGTATAGTGTGTAACAAAGACTTGAATTACTGATAGTCCCATCCAGCAGACTTCCTCACTTAACATTTACCAAGTGTCACTCATGGTTTGTGTTGACTGAATCTATGGTAAAACGACTCTTGTTTTTCTCCTGGCCAGCTCTGTGATCGAGGATTCTGTATTAAATGATTGTAAACTGAACCTTAAACACTCAGCTGTCCTTACGTAGCCCCATTAAAACTGTCAAGAAAATGATACCACGATGTCATCACATAGCCTCAATCTTTAAGTGTGTGTGTGTGTGGGGGGGGGGGGTATTAACAATTATCGTCCATTTTATTCTATGTCCATTCTATTAGTCCTTCCTTTTCATTTCTCCTTTAGCTAGGCTGCAGTTCTGGTCAGGAATCCCAGTCTCATTTCTCAACATATTTCTAGCAAGTTAAGCAACCATTTAGAGGTTTCCTCTTTATGGTTTACATATTTTCTTTGAGTTAGAGATACATTAAAAGTAAGGCATTTCTTCTTTTTTTTCTTCATCAATCTTCAAGTTTTCCTTGAGTAAGTGTTAATATTCCTTAAGATTCACTTTGTACAGTAATGATAGAAAGTTAAACTCCTTTTCCCTGAAAAATATGGCTCATTTTTGGAGAAAAGCAATTATTATGTAAATTCTTCCATCAAAACTTGAAAGAAAAATAAACTCCTTAAAACTTTTGAGTACCAAATGTATATATATTATCAAATGTACCACCTTGATATATATATATATATATATAATCAAATGTACCACCTTGATATATATATATATATAATCAAATGTACCATCTTGATATATATATATATAATCAAATGTACCACCTTGATATATATATATAATCAAATGTACCATCTTGATATATATATATATAATCAAATGTACTACCTTGATATATATATATATATAATCAAATGTACCACCTTGATATATATATATATAATCAAATGTACTACCTTGATATATATATATATTATCAAATGTACTACCTTGATATATATATATATAATCAAATGTACCACCTTGATATATATATATATATATAATCAAATGTACTACCTTGATATATATATATATATAATCAAATGTACCACCTTGATATATATATATATAATCAAATGTACCACCTTGATATATATATATATTATCAAATGTACCACCTTGATATATATATATATAATCAAATGTACTACCTTGATATATATATATATATAATCAAATGTACCACCTTGATATATATATATATTATCAAATGTACCACCTTGATATATATATATATTATCAAATGTACCACCTTGATATATATATATAATCAAATGTACCACCTTGATATATATATATAATCAAATGTACTACCTTGATATATATATATATAATCAAATGTACTACCTTGATATATATATATATAATCAAATGTACCACCTTGATATATATATATATAATCAAATGTACTACCTTGATATATATATATAATCAAATGTACTACCTTGATATATATATATATAATCAAATGTACTACCTTGATATATATATATATTATCAAATGTACCACCTTGATATCATCATCATCATCATCATCACCGTTTTACGTCCGTGCTTCCACGCTAGCATGGGTTAGACGAGTTGTCCTGTTGTGGGCAGTGTCTGGTCGGCTGACCATGCCTTGCTCATACAGGAACTGATTTGGCTTGATTTCTACAGCTGGATGCCCTTCCTAACACCAACCTCATTTACAGTGAGTGCTGGGTGCTTTTTCGTGGCGCCTACACGTCCACTTTACAGTGTGGGCTGGGTGCTTTTTTGCCCTGGCACCTCCACGACCACCTTGTGGTGGGGGGGTGTGGGGGCATATTGTCTATATGCTTCAGCTTGTACCCATGGGAGGTCGGGTACTCTGTATTACTGCGTGACGCCAGAAGTCACGGTCGTGTGTCATTGTCTTTGAGAGGTGCAATTGGGTAAGGTCGGCTTTTATCACCTCATCCCAGGTCATCTTGGGTCTCCCCACTCCGCGGTTTCCATCAACTTCTAGTGCTCTGCACCTTTTTATGCAGCTGTCATCCTTCATACGCATCACATGTCCATACCAGCGCAACCGCCTCTCCTGCACATACCATTTGATTCCTCTTATGCTCAGTCTCTCTCTCAATTCATTTATGCTTTGTTGTTCATGTATATTACTGTTACACATCCATCGGAGCATACAGGCTTCGTTTCTCTCTAATCTACGTAAGTCTTCCACCTTCAGCGCCCAGGTCTCACTACCATGCAACATCGCTGTTCGGATACACGCATCATACAGTCTGCCTTTCATTCTGAGGGAGAAGCCTTTTGCAACTAGCAGTGGTAGTAGTTCCCTAAACTTCTTCCATCCCGTTCTTACCCTAGTTATTGTACTTTCTGAACACCCACCTCCGCTGCTAATTCGGTCACCTAGGTAGCAGAAGCTGTCTACTGTTTCTACAGGGCCCTCCCAGAGATTGGTGGTACTTGTTTCCTGTGGCTGTTTGCTGCTTGCTGTATCAGCACAGCTGCTGCATGTGAATCCTACATTCTTAATTAAGCTTCCTGAGATCCCGCTGCATCTCTTGTGTACCCATTGTTTGCATTTGGGGCAGAGAATGGAGTTCCTACCTACACCTTTCCTACATACTGAGCAAGGCCATTTCCCTGAGGGGATCTGGGTTCTGTTTTCTCGTCTACTTACAAGGACCTTAGTCTTTGTCATGTTGACTTTGAGACCCTTTCTTTTTAGTCCCTGCTTCCAAGTTTGGAATTTATTCTCTAGTTCTACCATAGATTCAGCTATGAGTGCGAGGTCATCAGCATACAGGAGTTCCCATGGGCATCCGGTCTTAAACTCCTCCGTTATTGCCTGCAGGACTATGATGAACAGGAGAGGGCTAAGAACAGAGCCCTGGTGGACCCCAACCTGTACGCTAAATTCCTCGCTATACTCATTGCTAATCCTAACTTTGCTGACTGCTCCCCTATATATATATATAATCAAATGTACCACCTTGATATATATATATATATAATCAAATGTACTACCTAGATATATATATATATATAATCAAATGTACCATCTTGATATATATATATATAATCAAATGTACTACCTTCATATATATATATATAATCAAATGTACCACCTTGATATATATATATATAATCAAATGTACTACCTTGATATATATATATATATAATCAAATGTACTACCTTGATATATATATATATAATCAAATGTACTACCTTGATATATATATATATAATCAAATGTACCACCTTGATATATATATATATAATCAAATGTACCACCTTGATATATCATCATCATCATCATCATCATCAACGTTTAACGTCCGTGTTCCACGCTTGCATGGGTTTGGACGGGGGTAGTCCCACTTGAGGCAAGAGTGATTGTCTTGCTCGCATAGGACTGTCTGGCAGGTTTTCTACAGTTGGATGCCCTTCCTAACACCAACCACATTTACAGTGTGGGTCTGGGAGGTTTTTACCGTGTTGCCTACACGGCCACATTACAGCGTGGACTGTGTGTTTTTTTGTCGTGACACCTACACGATCTCATTTGTTTCGGCCTGGATGGCGCGGCACCAACATAACTTTACATAGAACGGGGTGGTGTGGATGGGGTGGGGGTGGTGGCGGGACGGGGTGTATTTTGTTAGAGATGCCTACTGGCAAGGCGGGTCTTCTCTGTTACTGAGTACCGCCAAAGGTCACGGTCCAGTGACATTGTCTTGGAGAGGTGTAAGTGTGTGAGGTCGGAGTTTATCAGCTCATCCCATGTTTTTCTAGGTCTGCCTATTCCGTGGCTACCGTCTATCTTTATTGCCCTGCACTTTGTAATACAGCTATCGACTTTCATGCGCATCACGTGTCCATACCAACGCAGCCTTCTCTCGAGTAAACAACATCTGATCCCTCTTATCTCTAATTTTTTCCTTAGTTCGTTTATGCTTTGCCGTTCACGTATATTACTGATATATATATATATATATATTATCAAATGTACCACCTTGATATATATATATATAATCAAATGTACTACCTTGATATATATATATATAATCAAATGTACCACCTTGATATATATATATAATCAAATGTACTACCTTGATATATATATAATCAAATGTACCACCTTGATATATATATATAATCAAATGTACCACCTTGATATATATATATAATCAAATGTACCACCTTGATATATATATTATCAAATGTACCACCTTGAGATATCATCATCATTTTACGTCCGCTTTTGCCTGCTTACAAGGGTGGGACATAATATATATATTATCAAATATGGTATATATATTATCAAATGTACCACTTTGAGATATATATATATATATATACCGTAAACTCTTGGTAGATTTATCTACATATATCATCATCATCATCATCATCAACGTTTAACGTCCGTGTTCCACGCTTGCATGGGTTTGGACGGGGGTAGTCCCACTTGAGGCAAGAGTGATTGTCTTGCTCGCATAGGACTGTCTGGCAGGTTTTCTACAGTTGGATGCCCTTCCTAACACCAACCACATTTACAGTGTGGGTCTGGGAGGTTTTTACCGTGTTGCCTACACGGCCACATTACAGCGTGGACTGTGTGTTTTTTTGTCGTGACACCTACACGATCTCATTTGTTTCGGCCTCGATGGCGCGGCACCAACATAACTTTACATAGAACGGGGTGGTGTGGATCGGGTGGGGGTGGGGGTGGTGGGACGGGGTGTATTTTGTTAGAGATGCCTACTGGCTGGAGTAGGTTTTACTATATATTTAGGTAAGGCGGGTCTTCTCTGTTACTGAGTACCGCCAAAGGTCTCGGTCCAGTGACATTGTCTTGGAGAGGTGTAAGTGTGTGATGTCGGAGTTTATCAGCTCGTCCCAGGTTTTTCTAGGTCTGCCTATTCCGTGACTACCGTCTATCTTTATTGCCCTGCACTTTGTTATACAGCTATCGACTTTCATGCGCATCACGTGTCCATACCAACGTAGCCTTCTCTCGAGTAAACAACATCTGATCCCTCTTATCTCTAATTTTTTCCTTAGTTCGTTTATGCTTTGCCGTTCACGTATATTACTGTTACACATCCAGCGGAGCATGCAAGCTTCGTTCCTCTCTAGTCTGCGTATATCCTCTGCACACAATGCCCAGGTCTCACTGCCATGCAGCATTGCTGTTCGTATGCAGGCATCGTACAACCTGCCTTTCATTTTTAGTGAGAACCCTTTAGCAGCTAATAGTGGTATAAGCTCTCTGAACTTTTTCCAACCAGTTCTGACTCTAGCTACAGTACTTTCAGAGCACCCTCCCCCACTGCTGATTTTATCGCCCAGGTAACGGAAGCTGTCCACTATTTCTATAGAACCCTCTGCGCAATTGAAAGAGCTAGTATTTTGTGGGCACTTGCTGCTACTTATTGCACCAGAGCACCGGCCACATGTAAAATCTATGTTCTTAGTTAGCTTACCTGTGATCCCACTACATCTTTTATGCACCCATACTTTGCATTTAGGACATAAAATGGAGTTTCTACCTACGCCTTTCCTACACACCGAGCACGACCATTTCCCAGAAGGGACCGCCGCCTTGTTTTCTTTCCTACAAACTAGTACTTTGGTCTTAGCCAGGTTAATTTTAAGTCCTTTTGACTCTAGGCCGTGCTTCCATGTTTGGAATTTCTTCTCTAGCTCGGCCATTGATTCCGCTATGAGTGTCAGGTCGTCTGCGTATAGGAGTTCCCATGGGCAGCCTGTCTTGAACTCCTCTGTTATAGCCTGAAGGGCAATAATAAATAGTAGTGGACTGAGAACAGAGCCCTGATGGACGCCAACTTTTACGCTAAACTCTTCACTATATTCGTTGTTAATTCTAACCTTGCTGACTGTTTCTTTATACATGGCTTGTATAGCCCTCACAAGCCATTCGTCAACGCCTAGTTTTCTAAGAGCCCACCAGATAATGGAGCGGGGGACTCTGTCGAAGGCTTTCTCCAAGTCGACAAAAGCTAAGTAGAGGGGTTTACCTTTAGCTAGGTACTTCTCCTGTAGTTGTCGTACTATGAAAAGAGCGTCTGTGGTACTTTTGCCTGACACAAACCCGAACTGCATTTCATCTAGGTCAATTCTCTCTCTGATTAGTTGCGCTATTACTCTTTCCGTGACCTTCATGACCTGGTCGATTAATTTAATGCCTCTATAGTTACTCCTATCTAGGGCGTCTCCTTTACCCTTATAACAGTTAACGATGATGCTGCTATGCCAGTCCTTCGGAACAACCCCATTCTGTACGACTTGGTTAACTATGCGGGTGACCATGGTGTGTCCCACCGTGCCAGATGCCTTCAGCATCTCAGCAACTATTTCCGAAGGCCCAGCCGCCTTACCAGTCTTCATATCCTTGATTGCCTTACTTATTATACTCCCCTCGACTAACACTGCTGGTCCCTCTATTGGGTCGATATGGGGGAGACTGCCTTTCTCCCATATATATATATATATATATATTATCAAATGTTCTACCTAGAGATATATAGTTATTATCAAATGTACCACCTTGGTATATATTTATTATCAAATTTTCTACCTTCATATATATTTATTATCAAACACAAAACTAACTGGGAGAAGTTTCTAGATTATTTGTAGTGTTTAAGATGGTTGTACAGTGGGGGGAGGGGCGTCGAAACAACCATTTTTAAGGAACTTTAATTCCATAGTATATACAGAGTTTCAAATAGTATTTTAAATAAAATATACGAAAATTAGGGTTATGTGACACCCCCCTCGTACCCCTCGCATACTCCCCCCCCCCTCCCCACACACTTAAATACCCTAATTTTCTATCATCATCATCATTTAACGTCTATCTTCCACGCTAGCATGGGTTTAGATATATTAATCATATAATCTCTAACACATATATACTCTAGATAGAGAAATAACTTCAGATAGAAAAAGAACTGCAGAAAGAGCACAAAGGTTTGAAAACAGGAAGGCAAGATGCGCTTAGAAATGGACATTGCTTCAACGTTATCAGTGCCCAAGTGATATTAATGAAGATAGTTGTGACAATGATGACGATGACATCGACTTTGTTCCTGGCAATGAACTGACAGAAAACCAACAAAACAGATTTATTTATGAGAATCTGGCCATCACAGCAGACAGATATTGGGTAAATTCCAGAGCTGCTGCTGCCATTATTAATGCAGCTTTCAGAGATATGGGAATTTTAAATGATACAAATACGCTAGATAAGAAAAAAGTTGAAAGAGAATTTAGATCACGTTTCCCCAGATAATAGAACAGCTCATTGCATTGTAGAAGAAATTGTTACTTTTTTAATTGATTCTGGCAGTCAAGAAAGTTTAAAGGCTGTATTATGTGATGGCACTTCAGTAAACACTGGTCATTTAGGAGGGGTAATTAAAATAATTGAATTATACTTAAATAAACCACTTCAGTGGCTGATATGCCTGCTACATACAAATGAGCTTCTGTTTTGAGACGCATTTGAATTCATAGATGGAAAAACAACAGGACCACGAACAGCAAAAGGCTTAATAAGCAATAAAATTAAAGATGTAACAAACTTAAAGATAATTAAATTTTCTCCATTAAAAACTAAAGTGAAGGAATTGCCATTAGAAGTTGTTGATACTTTAAGCTCAGATCAAAAATATCTGTATGAAATGCGCCTCAGTATTGAGACAGAGTTTGTTTCTGAGCAGTTAGCAGCAAGATCACCTGGTAAAAATCCATCATGGTTAACACTTGCAAACAGAATTCTTCGCTTATATGTTTCGGAAAAAACTCCCCAAAAGAATATTATGGATCTTGTTAAAATCATGACGCAAGTTTATGCTCCAAGCTAGTTCTGGATTAAATCTCACCCAAAGTTACATGAAGAAACAAGTAATTTTTGGTATATGGCACATCTAATGCAAGATATGAACCAAGATCATAAAGAAATTATGGAAAAATCGTTAAAAAGTAATTTGTATTTTTCCCACCCGGAGAATATTTTACTGACTATGCTGAATGATGGAAGAAGACAAATTAGGGAAGCAGCAATTCAGTGAATTATTAAAGCAAGAACTTTTCCTCGAATGCCCTATGAAGAATTAAGAAATTTCAAACTACCAAGCAAAATTAATTTTGAAGCACAAGATTATGTTGATTTGATTAATTGGGAAAATGAAGTTATAACATCCCCTCCAGTTTTACAGAACTTTACAAATGTTGATCTTCCTAAAGCTTGTTCAGGACCATTTATAACAATACCTCTTCCCTGTCATAGCCAAGGAGTCGAACATGCTTTCAATTTAGTGACAAAAGCTTCTGAAGTCAGAATAGGCTATGAAAATAGGCACAAATTCATATTAAATGTACAGAAATCAAGACAAAGTTTACTTCACTTTGACTGGAAAAGACAATGATCATTTAATTAAATAGAAAATATTATTAATGCTTATTTTATGGGGTTCACTGTTCATGTATTTCGTTTGTGGTCCATGCCTAATTTTTTTTATTGCATACCATAATAGTCATTAAGACTTAATATAGGCTATTTTTATTAAAAAATTAATACAAACTATATAAATAAATAGATTCCAATAACTGTTTTCCAATAGTTATATAGGTAATATTTAACCAATACAAAGTTAATAGCATTAAAACAAGTTTACAGTTCCTTAAATTTTCAGTATTCGAAATGCAGAATGGGGGTGGAGCTATGCGAGGGGTAGGGGTGATCGCATACGTTTTAAAATTTGTTAATTTATTTCTCACACCAAAACGAACACCAAGCAATATGTGGAATCAGAATATAAAATTTTGACCACCCCCTATTGTACAGTTATTGTTTAGGTTATGTTTGAAATAAATATTTTGTTTTTCAGGTTATACTTGGACATACACTAAATTCGGTTTAGATAGGGGAGATGTAGTTTGTAAAACTTGCTGTAATATTCATCTATTGGACAATTTATTCAGACCAACTGTTGGATGCAATTGGTAGTCTTAGCCTATATCATTCACAAGAGTTGAAACACTTGTTTGAGTGGGATTTCTTCTCTGAAGTCCTTCTGAGAGTTTCTTACCATTTAAGATGTAGAGATTTTATTTGCCTAATACTTTTGAGAGCATAAGAATTCTGGACCAATTTTCCAGACGTTTCCAAACTTTATTGTGAAGATGGTGGTAGTGTCAATAAGTTTGTGCTTACTAATAATTTTATAGCTTTGTTGTAAGTGACAGTTACTTTAAGTTCCAGTAAACAGCTAGTACTAACAGCATATTTACTAAAAACTGAGTGTTAGAGTTGCTTTGTGTAATATGAAAACTTACATTTCATAATTTTACCTAAATAAAATGTATTTGTGTTATAGAAACTGGAATGTTGGCAAATTGTAATTGTCGTAGGTTTATTTCCTGTGGCTGTAAAATAAAAAAAATATATAATATCAAAATGTAATCCTCACTTTTATAAGTTTGAATATTTTACAAACTGTAGTGCTAACTATGCTACAGTACCAAAATATTCCAGATTTGTCTGAGAGAGCTGTGAAAAGCCTTCTCAGATCACTTTGTCATCTTATTTCAATAACCATACAATATTAATCCTTTTGCCCCCAGTCTTTCTCAGCAGCTATGAAGACACGAAATCCTCCTTCCAAGGCAATCTTAAATTCTCAGAAAGTTCCTCCAGGTATGATATTCTACTCCTTTAGGAAACACTAATACAATTTACCAACTGCTTCCAGGTTTTTGATGAACAGAACCTGATGAAAACTAACACTTTCAAATCTACAATTCCAGTATTGACTGACCTCTATTAGACTATGTTCTATTGACTGACCCCTATTAGACTATATTCTATTGATTGACCCCTATTAGACTATATGATTGATCACCCAAACATGGAAATTAGTCAGTGTATTTCATGTTATGCAATGAGCAGACTTTATAACAGAACATTTCCTTGTAACATTTAACCTAAAGTTGAGATTAACAAACCTACAGATCCATGAGTTAGTTAATGCTTTCTTCCTTGGGTTGGTCCACAAACTTAAAATTAACTTTGTTATGACCAGCAATACCAGAATAGAGAACTTGTAAATTCACAAACATTGGCAGTTTTATTTTATATTGCTGCTAAATCAACCATGAATCACTAACAATATTATTTTCTCAGCCAACTAGTTTAGATCAATACCAGAAGTCTGTAATGTACTTAAAACCTACACCAATATAAGCTTGTGTGGAGATTTACAAACCAACTTAACCCATGCAATTGTTTATGCATTAAATCAACCAGGGTAGTCATCTCTAGTATTCTTTAAAAATTCAATCATATTTTGTACACCAGAGAAATCCTTAACTGAAATTGATAGCAGTAGATTAAATTCATACTTTAAACATGATAGATCTATTGATATTTCAATATTTTGTTAGTTTTTATGGAAGCATAAAAACTGTTTAGGTGCTTAACTACTTGTTACAATACCATCAGTTCAAATTTGCCTACAGCCCTTGTAATCTCCTAAACAAGACATATTCTCTGCTAATTTCATATTGATGTTAACAAAACATATACAAATATCCCAGATTTACAACCCCCTCCCCCTCTCAGTCCAGCTCCCATAAGAATTGTGAAACTGGAAAAGAAATTTTGTCATTTTATGTTGCTTATTTTATCAAATTTATTTATTTATTCATTTTATTATTTCTTCTTTTTTCAGAGGCCTATAAATTCCAAGGAAATATGGTTGCAGATTCATCAAAATCAGATTCTGTTTCCAGCCTTGTGAGGGCTGTACTTGTGAAAGCATGGCGAGAACGGTGGAATGAAATAAGATGGGGAGTTTGCTTGAAACGAGTTCTTGCTAGCTACCCTGATGAAAACTGTGATCTTGCTGGTTGGTGATAAATTATTTTCTTTTAATGTCATCATCATCATTTTTTCCAGCCATTTTCTATTTTGGTATGGGTTATAAAGTGTTGTTATGTTCTGAGGTTAGACCAATCCCTGTCACATTGTCTTGCAATCCAGAACACTTCTGATCTTTATGTTGCAGAACATTGGCAAACCTTCTTCCAACCTTCCCTTTTTCTACACAAACCTAATATCTAGCTTCTCTTCTAGCTACTTGGTATAATTCCTTGCTACCCCTGACCTTCCAGATTTTATGGCCCTATCTACAATACTGTTCTACCATCATGTCACCTTTTTTGGCTTTTACCCTTCATTTCCTTCTGATAATCATTTGTCGGCAAAATCAGGGTGGAACCTGTTTTTTCTTGATTTAGTCAAATGGAAGCAGAATTAATTGGTATTTTGAGACACCACAGAAACAGCAAAATGTGAACTTTTGATTATTTTGTCCTAGCATTTTTACTTCACTGCCATTGTATCTGACATGTGCATACATTTATGATGGCTTATATTTTTTATTTCATTCTTTAATGCTTTTATAACTGAATACTTTTGGTCTTTTTATATATGATGGCAGCTTTTATTAAATATCGTCTAACCCATGCTAGCTTGGGAAAATGGACATGAAACGGTGATGATGATGATGATTAGTATATAAATACACTTTATAATTTTTTTAAAATAAAGTGGAAAAAAAAAAAACATGAGAGAAGACCCACATTCAGTCATTGAGGGGATGTTGACTCAAGCCAAGGTCTGTTCCCATAAACCCTGGACAATCCAGTTGGCCCCAGAATTGAAGGAATATTAACTCAAGCCAGGGTCTGTTCCCATAAAGCCTGGACTATCCTTCAACTTTACAACACCGATTATACTATTGATCCACTTGTATCAGTAATGTATTACATCTGGGTTTTACATCCCATTTTTTAATGGTTACTATAACTGGATGCCCTTCCTAATATTAAATCACTTTTATAGAGTGTACACAGTGTTTTTATCATGGTACCAGCACTAGCAAGTTAGTCATATCCTCAACTATGCCCTATTCTATTCCTTTGTTTCATTGTCAGTAGAGAGGACTCTTTAGTCTTGTTAAGGTCCTGACAACCTCTCTAGTGCTGGTGTCATGATAAAATACACACTGTAAAGTGGTTGGTAATCAAACAGAGACTATATAGGGTATAGAGGACTGTTAAGGACATGGCAACCTCTCTGTTGCCGATGCTATGATAAATGTGCCCAGTACATACTTTAAAAGGGTTGATAAGGGGCATCCAGTCATAGAAACCATTCCCAAATCTGGTCCCTACAAGCTTGGTATGGTTCCCAACCTGTCTAGGTATGCAGTAACTCTGAATAAGAACTGACTCGGACCATAACAATTCGTCAAACTCATGCCAATATGGAACGTGGACATGAAATAATGATGAAATGATATTTTATATTTTCTTTTAGTTGAAATGTATTAGACAACTCAAAGAAAAAAAAATATTTCAGAATAAAACTATTTTACATATTTTCAAAATGCATTGCTTATATTTTTCCTGTAGAAATATTACTTCAGCAAGCTTTAGTTGGATGGTACCAGTCCCAACACATTAGCTATGTCTTGTCTGTCATTTTATATTTTTCATCATCATCATCATCTAATGTCCATTTTTCCTCGCTAGCATGGGTTAGACGAGTTGTCCCGTTATGAGTCAAGTCAGATCAGATGACTGTGTCTTGCTCATACAGAATGCTTTCTGGCTTGGTTTCTATGGTTGGATGCCCTTCCTAACACCAAACAGATTTACAGTGTGTGCTTTTTGTTGTGTCACCTACACAACCACTTTACAGTGTGGGCTGGGCACTTCCAGAAACAACAGCAAGCTTTAGTTGGTACCAGCCCCAACATTAGCTATGTCTTACCTCTGTCATTGTTTATATTTTACCTCCAGAAATATTACTTCAGCAAGCTTTAGTTGGTACCAGCCCCAACATTAGCTATGTCTTACCTCTGTCATTGTTTATATTTTACCTCCAGAAATATTACTTCAGCAAGCTTTAGTTGGTACCAGCCCCAACACACTGGTTATGTCTTATCTCCGCCATGCTATTAGTTCTCAAGTAAGTAACATCTTAAAATATAATTTCATTCATTTGTGATACCAACATTTTAGTTTTTTAAATCATAATGTGAAGCCCCTAGTTCCTCTGACCTTAATTTCACCAAATTATCACATATAAAATAAATATTTTGTATTTTAATGGATTGATTCATAAAACTTTTCAATCATAGTAGAAGAGGTAAGGGTTGGGGACATGGAAATTCTGTTGGTAAAAATTAACTTAAGACTAAAAAAGTTTGTCTCAAGCCTGGAGGTTCATCAGGCCGGTGTTTATCTCAGTTTCTGTGGCATAAAGTGACTAAAAGTACAAGACTTCCCCCTGGACAAGGCACCATTCCATCGCAGGTACTCATTTTCACCTGAGTATACTAGAGCAATGTGAAATGAAGTGTTTTGCTCAAGAACACAACACACAATCCAGTCCAGGAATCAAACTGATGGCATTATGATCGTAAGTCTAACACTCTTACCACTAGTATGATATCAAATGTATTTAAAGTTATTGCTTGATTCTATAGCAATTTTCTAAAGTCAGTTTTTCCAACACATTTTTCTCTAAGTTCAATGTAAATGTTAAACCTTTTGTGACCACATTTCTAATGAAATACACCCTATTTCAAACAACTAATGAAGAATTTTGAAAGATTTACGAGATTTAATCTTTATTTCATTAGTAAGATAGTAAGCAAAAACTTGCAACAGGGTGAGTGGACAACAGGAGGATCTTTAAAAGAAGAACTCCCATCAAGGAAGTGTTTCAGCTCTTGTTTCCTCCCAATACTCTAAGGTAGCCATGCCCACATAAGTCATGACTCATGGGTGTCACCATGCTATTTTTATCCTCCAGCAGGTGATCCTGTTTCCCATTTCCGTGGTTTATACCTCTAGGCCACAAAGACTATCTCTAGAACTAACTCTTCACATCTATTTAAGCAGTAATCAATGTTTGTGACTTGATATATCCTTAGTTCCAGTTGTCATTCCTCTTTGACCATGGCCATATAAAATTATGTTGAAAGATTTCAATTTAAATAGGAACCCTTTAAAATGGGTGGTTTTGTTTCACAGAATCAGTCAGTTTTGGGCAGGTTGGAATCAAAAGGGGTAATGTCTTTTTTTCTCTTTAAATATTTGAGAGCCTAGCTTAGTTTTTATCAATGTGTATATAAACCTGTTGTATTTGTTTTCAGCTTATCACTCACAATGTGGCCTATCGAAACATTACTAAATTTGAAGACTTTAACCGACCTTACTGTATTCTTGGTTTAGTGGAACTGGTCGAGAGTGTAACAGTAAAGTTTAGGTATGTTTATTAAACCTGCTTACTTGCTTACTTCATTTTCAGTACAATTAATAATGTATTCCAATTTTTTTTTGTGTGGGGTGGGGTGTTGTTAGTAAGATCTCTCTCTCTCTCTCTCTCTCTCTCTCTCTCTCTCTCTCTCTCTCTCTCTCTATATATATATATATATATATATATATATATATAGCCATGCTCTAGCACTGCCATATATATGTGTGTGTGTGTGTACTGGGGTTGGTTTAATCAACTAAATTCCTTGAAGACAGTACCATAATGACTGAAAATGGGGGGAAAAAAAAAATATATATATATATACGGTTATGTAAGGAAGAAACATTGTAAGCCAATAAAAAATTTTTGATGTTGTAGACGCTCTTGTGTTCTTTATCATCATCATCATCATCAACGTTTAACGTCCGTGTTCCACGCTTGCATGGGTTTGGACGAGGGTTTTCCCACTTGAGGCAAGAGTGATTGTCTTGCTCGCATAGGACTGTCTGGTGGGTTTTCTACAGCTGGATGCCCTTCCTAACATCAACCACATTTGCAGTGTGGGGCTGGGAGGTTTTTACCGTGTTGCCTACACGGCCACATTACAGCGTGGACTGTGTGTTTTTTTGTCGTGACACCTACACGATCTCATTTGTTTCGGCCTGGATGTTGTGGCACCAACATAACTTTACATTGAAAGGGGGGGGGGTGTATTTTGTTAGAGATGCCGACTGACTGTAGTAGGTTTTACTTTGTATTTAGGTAAGGCGGGTCTTCTCTATTACTGAGTACCGCCAAAGGTCTCGGTCCAGTGACATTGTCTTGGAGAGGTGTAAGCGTGTGAGGTCGGAATTTATCAAGTCGTCCCAGGTTTTTTGGGGTCTGCCTACTCCGTGGCTACCGTCTATCTTTATTGCCCTGCACTTTGTTATACAGCTGTCGTCTTTCATGCGCATCACGTGACCATACCAACGTAGCCTTCTCTCGAGTAAACAACATCTGATCCCTCTTATTTCTAATTTTTTCCTTAGTTCGTTTATGCTTTGCCGTTCACGTATATTACTATTACACATCCAGCGGAGCATGCAAGCTTCGTTCCTCTCTAGTCTGCGTATATCCTCTGCACACAATGCCCAGGTCTCACTGCCATGCAGCATTGCTGTTCGTATGCAGGCATCATACAACCTGCCTATGGCTTAGTGGTTAGAGCATTGACCTTGCAATCGAAAGGTTGTGAGTTCAATTCTCAGACCGGGTGATGTGTTGTTTCCTTGAACAAGACACTTTATTTCACATTGCTCCAGTTTACTCAGCTGTAGAAATGAGATGATAGGGACTGGGGTCCCTATCATTCCACTGCAAAGTGGCCGTGGAGGTGCCACAGAAAAAAAGCACCCAGCCCACACTGTAAAGTGGACGTGGAGACGCCACGGAAAAAAAGCACCCAGCACTCACTGTAAATGAGGTTGGTGTTAGGAAGGGCATCCAGCTGTAGAAATCAACCCAGAATCAGTTCCCGTCCCACCCTTGCAAGCAGCGAAAAGCGGACGTAAAATGATGATGATGAATGGCGGTGTCCCAGCATAGCCTCAGCCTATCAGCTGGAACAAGTAATAAAGTAGAGTAATTAATTTATGTCTGTATATATATATATATGTATATGTATATATATATATATATACACACACACATCATCATGTGTAATAGTAATATACGTGAACGGCAAAGCATAAATGAACTAAGTGAGAAATTAGGAATAAGAGGGATCAGATGCTGTTTACTCGAGAGAAGACTACATTGGTATGGTCACGTGATGCGCATGAAAGACGACAGTTGTATAAAAAAGTTCAGGGTGATCAAAATTGATGGAAGTTACGGAGTAGGTAGACCCAGAAAAACCTGGGACGATTTGATAAATTCCAACCTTACACACTTAGACCTCTCTAAGACAATGTCACTGGACCAAGATCTTTGGCGCTATGCAGTAATACAGAAGACCCACCTTGCCTATGTACAAAGCGAAACCTACAGTCAGTAGGCACCTCTTAACCAAATATACACCCCAATCCACTACCCCTACCCTATCCTCCCACTCCCACCAACACCCTCTCTATAACGTTGGTACCACAACATCCAGTCCAAATAAATGAGATAATGAGATCGAGATCGTGTAGGTGTCACGAGAAAAAAAAACACAGTCCACGCTGTAATGTGGCCGTGTAGGTAACACGGTAAAAGGTTCCCAGTCCACTGTAAATGTGGTTGGTGTTAGGAAGGGCATCCAGCTGTAGAAAACCTGCCAGATAGTCCTATATGAGCGAGACACGGTCACCCGACCAGCCTTGCCTCAAGTGGGACAACTCCCATCTAACCCATGCTAGCGTGGAAAATGGACGTTAAACGAAGATGATGATGATCATCATCATCATCACTGTTTAATGTTCATGTGAGAAATGCAAGGTCAAGTGAACATGTCTTACTCATACATTAGAGAATGAGAGAGAATAGAAGTGAGAAAGAGATATAGAGGAAGAATCAATCCTAGTACTTGACTGGAATTCTTTTTATCGACCTCGAATGGGTGAAAGGTAAAGTTGACCGTTGCTAGATTTGAACTGAGCAGAGAGCTGAAACAAATGCTGCCAAGCAGTCTATCTGACATTTTAACAACTTTGCCATTTCACCATCTATATGTAGAATAGTAATGTTAACTGGAATATCCTGCTGATCTCATGTTTTTTTCTTTTTCTTCAGTTTTGCTTGTACTGCTGACTCTCCTCTGGTCTTATCTCGTTCATTACAAAAACTACTTCACTGGTTGTTACTTTGTATATTAAAATCTTTACAAAGACTTGCTGAAGGTCGACAAACTCAAGAACATATCACCATTATAGACAGAACATGTACTGCTATCCAAAAGATAATGCAAGGAGGTCCTATATGGGCGTTGTTATATATTGCCAGATCTGAAGATAATGGTATTTACCTCATAGTTTTATTCTCATTTCATATTATTGAAGTAAAATCAGTTCTTCAGAGTTGCACAAAATAGTTAAAATATGAATTACTGTATATACTCATGTATAAGCTGAGAAATATCTGAGGTGAATATTACACCGATTTCACTTTGGAGATGAATATTACACTGGTTTCACTTTTGATGTGAAATTCATATTTCCTGTTTTTGGTGTGTTTTGAATGAATATGATCTTCAAAATGGTCGGAAATTGGTAAAAGATCATTACATACAGGAGTTGTGAAACACAAACTACACTCTAAACGACACTTAAACCATTTTAAATATCAAAATATTAAAACTTCATAAATATATTTTATACTCATGAGAATGTCAAAACCACACCATCTAAATATATTGTGTTGATTATAATAAGACAGCTTATAAATGGAGTTTGGATTTTTGCCTATTTCTCAGACATAAAATAGGGGTCAGTTTATATTCAAGTATATACTGTACTTTGCCTATATTGTTAATTGCAGAATTCATTTGTTCAATATTTGCTAAGTTTGGTTATAAATTTTAATCCTTTCTCTCAGTTTTTCATAACCTAATTTTTCATAGTTTCACATAGGCACCACCACTACCACTTTACAGAGTAGACTGGGTGCTTTTTGTAATGGTGTTACTAATTAAAAAAGTACCTAGTCCACCCTTTATGGTTGTAAGGTGGTAGTACAGGTGCCATAACAAAAAGCATCTAATCACCCATGTAAGGTGGTAGTACTGGTGCCACAACAAAAAGCATCCAATCCACTCTGTAAGGTGGTAGTACTGGTGCCACAACAAAAAGCATCTAATCCACCATGTTAGGTGGTAGTGTTAGTGCCATGACAAAAAAAAAAAGCTTTCATTGCACACAGTAAAGCAGTTGGCATTAGGAAGGACATCCAGCTGTAGAAAGCCATGCCAAAAATATAATGTATGAGCAAGACAGGGTCACTTGACTGGTCTAACCTCAGTGTTACAACCTGCCTAACATGGAAAAATAGATGTTAAATGATGTCATTTTGGAAACCAAATTAATTGTCACCCACATTTATCTATTTACAGAGACTTATAGAGAATACGAACAGACAGAAGTAAATGTCCGAGGAACAGTTACTCAATTACAACAGAATGTAATATCAATACTACAGCGAGAGAAGGTTATAGAAACTTTACGGGTTCTTGGCAGGTACGTTTCAAGTAGATTGTATCACTACAGTTGTACAATTGTTGTTACTCCTGCCTTTTCTATAGACGAGACTTTTCCAGGTAGTTTTTCTCTGCTCAGGGGTGAACCCTAACAACTTTAGTAGTAACTCCTCAATAGGCGTGAACCCTAACAACTTTAGTAATAACTCTTCAATAGGCGTGAACCCTAACAACTTTAGTAATAACTCCTCAATAGGTGTGAACCCTAACAACTTTAGTAATAACTCCTCAATAGGTGTGAACTCTAACAACTTTAGTAATAACTCCTCAATAGGTGTGAACCCTAACAACTTTAGTAATAACTCCTCAATAGGCGTGAACCCTAACAACTTTAGTAATAACTCCTCAATAGGCGTGAACCCTAACAACTTTAGTAATAACTCCTCAACAGGTGTGAACCCTAACAACTTTAGTAATAACTCCTCAATAGGTGTGAACCCTAACAACTTTAGTAATAACTCCTCAATAGGTGTGAACCCTAACAACTTTAGTAATAACTCCTCAATAGGTGTGAACCCTAACAACTTTAGTAATAACTCCTCAATAGGTGTGAACCCTAACAACTTTAGTAGTAACTCCTCAATAGGTGTGAACCCTAACAACTTTAGTAATAACTCCTCAATAGGTGTGAACCCTAACAACTTTAGTAATAACTCCTCAATAGGTGTGAACCCTAACAACTTTAGTAATAACTCCTCAATAGGTGTGAACCCTAACAACTTTAGTAATAACTCCTCAATAGGTGTGAACTCTAACAACTTTAGTAATAACTCCTCAATAGGTGTGAACCCTAACAACTTTAGTAATAACTCCTCAATAGGTGTGAACCCTAACAACTTTAATAATAACTCCTCAACAGGTGTCAACCCTAACAACTTTAGTAATAACTCCTCAATAGGTGTGAACTCTAACAACTTTCGTAATAACTCCTCAATAGGTGTGAACTCTAACAACTTTAGTAATAACTCCTCAATAGGTGTGAACCCTAACAACTTTAGTAATAACTCCTCAATAGGTGTGAACCCTAACAACTTTAGTAATAACTCCTCAATAGGTGTGAACCCTAACAACTTTAATAATAACTCCTCAATAGGCGTGAACCCTAACAACTTTAGTAATAACTCCTCAATAGGTGTGAACCCTAACAACTTTAGTAATAACTCCTCAATAGGTGTGAACTCTAACAACTTTAGTAATAACTCCTCAATAGGTGTGAACCCTAACAACTTTAGTAATAACTCCTCAATAGGTGTGAACCCTAACAACTTTAGTAATAACTCCTCAATAGGTGTGAACCCTAACAACTTTAGTAATAACTCCTCAATAGGTGTGAACCCTAACAACTTTAGTAATAACTCCTCAATAGGTGTGAACTCTAACAACTTTAGTAATAACTCCTCAATAGGTGTGAACCCTAACAACTTTAGTAATAACTCCTCAATAGGTGTGAACCCTAACAACTTTAATAATAACTCCTCAACAGGTGTCAACCCTAACAACTTTAGTAATAACTCCTCAATAGGTGTGAACTCTAACAACTTTCGTAATAACTCCTCAATAGGTGTGAACTCTAACAACTTTAGTAATAACTCCTCAATAGGTGTGAACCCTAACAACTTTAGTAATAACTCCTCAATAGGTGTGAACCCTAACAACTTTAGTAATAACTCCTCAATAGGTGTGAACCCTAACAACTTTAATAATAACTCCTCAATAGGCGTGAACCCTAACAACTTTAGTAATAACTCCTCAATAGGTGTGAACCCTAACAACTTTAGTAATAACTCCTCAATAGGTGTGAACTCTAACAACTTTAGTAATAACTCCTCAATAGGTGTGAACCCTAACAACTTTAGTAATAACTCCTCAATAGGTGTGAACCCTAACAACTTTAGTAATAACTCCTCAATAGGTGTGAACCCTAACAACTTTAGTAATAACTCCTCAATAGGTGTGAACCCTAACAACTTTAGTAATAACTCCTCAATAGGTGTGAACCCTAACAACTTTAGTAATAACTCCTCAATAGGTGTGAACTCTAACAACTTTAGTAATAACTCCTCAATAGGTGTGAACCCTAACAACTTTAGTAATAACTCCTCAATAGGTGTGAACTCTAACAACTTTAGTAATAACTCCTCAATAGGTGTGAACCCTAACAACTTTAGTAATAACTCCTCAATAGGTGTGAACCCTAACAACTTTAGTAATAACTCCTCAATAGGTGTGAACCCTAACAACTTTAGTAATAACTCCTCAATAGGTGTGAACTCTAACAACTTTAGTAATAACTCCTCAATAGGTGTGAACCCTAACAACTTTAGTAATAACTCCTCAATAGGTGTGAACTCTAACAACTTTAGTAATAACTCCTCAATAGGTGTGAACCCTAACAACTTTAGTAATAACTCCTCAATAGGTGTGAACCCTAACAACTTTAGTAATAACTCCTCAATAGGTGTGAACTCTAACAACTTTACTAATAACTCCTCAACAGGTGTGAACCCTAACAACTTTAGTAATAACTCCTCAATAGGTGTGAACCCTAACAACTTTAGTAATAACTCCTCAATAGGTGTGAACCCTAACAACTTTAGTAATAACTCCTCAATAGGTGTGAACTCTAACAACTTTAGTAATAACTCCTCAATAGGGGTGAACTCTAACAACTTTAGTAATAACTCCTTAATAGGTGTGAACCCTAACAACTTTAGTAATAACTCCTCAATAGGTGTGAACCCTAACAACTTTAGTAATAACTCCTCAACAGGTGTGAACTCTAACAACTTTAGTAATAACTCCTCAACAGGTGTGAACCCTAACAACTTTAGCAATAACTCCTCAATAGGTGTGAACTCTAACAACTTTAGTAATAACTCCTCAACAGGTGTGAACCCTAACAACTTTAGTAATAACTCCTCAATAGGTGTCAACCCTAACAACTTTAGTAATAACTCCTCAATTGGTGTGAACCCTAACAACTTTAGTAATAACTCCTTAATAGGTGTGAACCCTAACAACTTTAGTAATAACTCCTCAACAGGTGTCAACCCTAACAACTTTAGTAATAACTCCTCAATAGGTGTGAACCCTAACAACTTTAGTAATAACTCCTCAATGGGTGTGAACCCTAACAACTTTAGCAATAACTCCTCAATAGGCGTGAACCCTAACAACAACTTTAGTAATAACTCCTCAATAGGTGTGAACCCTAACAACTTTAGTAATAACTCCTCAACAGGTGTGAACCCTAACAACTTTAGTAATAACTCCTCAACAGGTGTGAACCCTAACAACTTTAGTAATAACTCCTCAACAGGTGTCAACCCTAACAACTTTAGTAATAACTTCTCAATAGGTGTGAACTCTAACAACTTTAGTAATAACTCCTCAACAGGTGTGAACCCTAACAACTTTAGTAATAACTCCTCAACAGGTGTGAACCCTAACAACTTTAGTAATAACTCCTCAACAGGTGTGAACCCTAACAACTTTAATAATAACTCCTCAATAGGTGTGAACTCTAACAACTTTAGTAATAACTCCTCAATAGGTGTGAACTCTAACAACTTTAGTAATAACTCCTCAATAGGTGTGAACCCTAACAACTTTAGTAATAACTCCTCAATAGGTGTGAACCCTAACAACTTTAGTAATAACTCCTCAATAGGTGTGAACCCTAACAACTTTAGTAATAACTCCTCAATAGGTGTGAACTCTAACAACTTTACTAATAACTCCTCAACAGGTGTGAACCCTAACAACTTTAGTAATAACTCCTCAATAGGTGTGAACCCTAACAACTTTAGTAATAACTCCTCAATAGGTGTGAACCCTAACAACTTTAGTAATAACTCCTCAACAGGTGTGAACTCTAACAACTTTAGTAATAACTCCTCAACAGGTGTGAACCCTAACAACTTTAGCAATAACTCCTCAATAGGTGTGAACTCTAACAACTTTAGTAATAACTCCTCAACAGGTGTGAACCCTAACAACTTTAGTAATAACTCCTCAATAGGTGTCAACCCTAACAACTTTAGTAATAACTCCTCAATTGGTGTGAACCCTAACAACTTTAGTAATAACTCCTTAATAGGTGTGAACCCTAACAACTTTAGTAATAACTCCTCAACAGGTGTCAACCCTAACAACTTTAGTAATAACTCCTCAATAGGTGTGAACCCTAACAACTTTAGTAATAACTCCTCAATGGGTGTGAACCCTAACAACTTTAGCAATAACTCCTCAATAGGCGTGAACCCTAACAACAACTTTAGTAATAACTCCTCAATAGGTGTGAACCCTAACAACTTTAGTAATAACTCCTCAACAGGTGTGAACCCTAACAACTTTAGTAATAACTCCTCAACAGGTGTGAACCCTAACAACTTTAGTAATAACTCCTCAACAGGTGTCAACCCTAACAACTTTAGTAATAACTCCTCAATAGGTGTGAACTCTAACAACTTTAGTAATAACTCCTCAACAGGTGTGAACCCTAACAACTTTAGTAATAACTCCTCAACAGGTGTGAACCCTAACAACTTTAGTAATAACTCCTCAATAGGTGTGAACTCTAACAACTTTAGTAATAACTCCTCAATAGGTGTGAACCCTAACAACTTTAGTAATAACTCCTCAATAGGTGTGAACCCTAACAACTTTAGTAATAACTGCTCAATAGGTGTGAACCCTAACAACTTTAGTAATAACTCCTCAATAGGTGTGAACCCTAACAACTTTAGTAATAACTCCTCAATAGGTGTGAACCCTAACAACTTTAGTAATAACTCCTCAATAGGTGTGAACTCTAACAACTTTAGTAATAACTCCTCAATAGGTGTGAACCCTAACAACTTTAGTAATAACTCCTCAATAGGTGTGAACCCTAACAACTTTAGTAATAACTCCTCAATAGGTGTGAACCCTAACAACTTTAGTAATAACTCCTCAATAGGTGTGAACTCTAACAACTTTAGTAATAACTCCTCAATAGGTGTGAACCCTAACAACTTTAGTAATAACTCCTCAATAGGTGTGAACCCTAACAACTTTAGTAATAACTCCTCAATAGGTGTGAACCCTAACAACTTTAGTAATAACTCCTCAATAGGTGTGAACCCTAACAACTTTAGTAATAACTCCTCAATAGGTGTGAACCCTAACAACTTTAGTAATAACTCCTCAATAGGTGTGAACCCTAACAACTTTAGTAATAACTCCTCAACAGGTGTGAACCCTAACAACTTTAGTAATAACTCCTCAATAGGTGTGAACCCTAACAACTTTAGTAATAACTCCTCAATAGGTGTGAACCCTAACAACTTTAGTAATAACTCCTCAATAGGTGTGAACCCTAACAACTTTAGTAATAACTCCTCAATAGGTGTGAACCCTAACAACTTTAGTAGTAACTCCTCAATAGGTGTGAACCCTAACAACTTTAGTAATAACTCCTCAATAGGTGTGAACCCTAACAACTTTAGTAATAACTCCTCAATAGGTGTGAACCCTAACAACTTTAGTAATAACTCCTCAATAGGTGTGAACCCTAACAACTTTAGTAATAACTCCTCAATAGGTGTGAACTCTAACAACTTTAGTAATAACTCCTCAATAGGTGTGAACCCTAACAACTTTAGTAATAACTCCTCAATAGGTGTGAACCCTAACAACTTTAATAATAACTCCTCAACAGGTGTCAACCCTAACAACTTTAGTAATAACTCCTCAATAGGTGTGAACTCTAACAACTTTCGTAATAACTCCTCAATAGGTGTGAACTCTAACAACTTTAGTAATAACTCCTCAATAGGTGTGAACCCTAACAACTTTAGTAATAACTCCTCAATAGGTGTGAACCCTAACAACTTTAGTAATAACTCCTCAATAGGTGTGAACCCTAACAACTTTAATAATAACTCCTCAATAGGCGTGAACCCTAACAACTTTAGTAATAACTCCTCAATAGGTGTGAACCCTAACAACTTTAGTAATAACTCCTCAATAGGTGTGAACTCTAACAACTTTAGTAATAACTCCTCAATAGGTGTGAACCCTAACAACTTTAGTAATAACTCCTCAATAGGTGTGAACCCTAACAACTTTAGTAATAACTCCTCAATAGGTGTGAACCCTAACAACTTTAGTAATAACTCCTCAATAGGTGTGAACCCTAACAACTTTAGTAATAACTCCTCAATAGGTGTGAACTCTAACAACTTTAGTAATAACTCCTCAATAGGTGTGAACCCTAACAACTTTAGTAATAACTCCTCAATAGGTGTGAACCCTAACAACTTTAATAATAACTCCTCAACAGGTGTCAACCCTAACAACTTTAGTAATAACTCCTCAATAGGTGTGAACTCTAACAACTTTCGTAATAACTCCTCAATAGGTGTGAACTCTAACAACTTTAGTAATAACTCCTCAATAGGTGTGAACCCTAACAACTTTAGTAATAACTCCTCAATAGGTGTGAACCCTAACAACTTTAGTAATAACTCCTCAATAGGTGTGAACCCTAACAACTTTAATAATAACTCCTCAATAGGCGTGAACCCTAACAACTTTAGTAATAACTCCTCAATAGGTGTGAACCCTAACAACTTTAGTAATAACTCCTCAATAGGTGTGAACTCTAACAACTTTAGTAATAACTCCTCAATAGGTGTGAACCCTAACAACTTTAGTAATAACTCCTCAATAGGTGTGAACCCTAACAACTTTAGTAATAACTCCTCAATAGGTGTGAACCCTAACAACTTTAGTAATAACTCCTCAATAGGTGTGAACCCTAACAACTTTAGTAATAACTCCTCAATAGGTGTGAACCCTAACAACTTTAGTAATAACTCCTCAATAGGTGTGAACTCTAACAACTTTAGTAATAACTCCTCAATAGGTGTGAACCCTAACAACTTTAGTAATAACTCCTCAATAGGTGTGAACTCTAACAACTTTAGTAATAACTCCTCAATAGGTGTGAACCCTAACAACTTTAGTAATAACTCCTCAATAGGTGTGAACCCTAACAACTTTAGTAATAACTCCTCAATAGGTGTGAACCCTAACAACTTTAGTAATAACTCCTCAATAGGTGTGAACTCTAACAACTTTAGTAATAACTCCTCAATAGGTGTGAACCCTAACAACTTTAGTAATAACTCCTCAATAGGTGTGAACTCTAACAACTTTAGTAATAACTCCTCAATAGGTGTGAACCCTAACAACTTTAGTAATAACTCCTCAATAGGTGTGAACCCTAACAACTTTAGTAATAACTCCTCAATAGGTGTGAACTCTAACAACTTTACTAATAACTCCTCAACAGGTGTGAACCCTAACAACTTTAGTAATAACTCCTCAATAGGTGTGAACCCTAACAACTTTAGTAATAACTCCTCAATAGGTGTGAACCCTAACAACTTTAGTAATAACTCCTCAATAGGTGTGAACTCTAACAACTTTAGTAATAACTCCTCAATAGGGGTGAACTCTAACAACTTTAGTAATAACTCCTTAATAGGTGTGAACCCTAACAACTTTAGTAATAACTCCTCAATAGGTGTGAACCCTAACAACTTTAGTAATAACTCCTCAACAGGTGTGAACTCTAACAACTTTAGTAATAACTCCTCAACAGGTGTGAACCCTAACAACTTTAGCAATAACTCCTCAATAGGTGTGAACTCTAACAACTTTAGTAATAACTCCTCAACAGGTGTGAACCCTAACAACTTTAGTAATAACTCCTCAATAGGTGTCAACCCTAACAACTTTAGTAATAACTCCTCAATTGGTGTGAACCCTAACAACTTTAGTAATAACTCCTTAATAGGTGTGAACCCTAACAACTTTAGTAATAACTCCTCAACAGGTGTCAACCCTAACAACTTTAGTAATAACTCCTCAATAGGTGTGAACCCTAACAACTTTAGTAATAACTCCTCAATGGGTGTGAACCCTAACAACTTTAGCAATAACTCCTCAATAGGCGTGAACCCTAACAACAACTTTAGTAATAACTCCTCAATAGGTGTGAACCCTAACAACTTTAGTAATAACTCCTCAACAGGTGTGAACCCTAACAACTTTAGTAATAACTCCTCAACAGGTGTGAACCCTAACAACTTTAGTAATAACTCCTCAACAGGTGTCAACCCTAACAACTTTAGTAATAACTTCTCAATAGGTGTGAACTCTAACAACTTTAGTAATAACTCCTCAACAGGTGTGAACCCTAACAACTTTAGTAATAACTCCTCAACAGGTGTGAACCCTAACAACTTTAGTAATAACTCCTCAACAGGTGTGAACCCTAACAACTTTAATAATAACTCCTCAATAGGTGTGAACTCTAACAACTTTAGTAATAACTCCTCAATAGGTGTGAACTCTAACAACTTTAGTAATAACTCCTCAATAGGTGTGAACCCTAACAACTTTAGTAATAACTCCTCAATAGGTGTGAACCCTAACAACTTTAGTAATAACTCCTCAATAGGTGTGAACCCTAACAACTTTAGTAATAACTCCTCAATAGGTGTGAACTCTAACAACTTTACTAATAACTCCTCAACAGGTGTGAACCCTAACAACTTTAGTAATAACTCCTCAATAGGTGTGAACCCTAACAACTTTAGTAATAACTCCTCAATAGGTGTGAACCCTAACAACTTTAGTAATAACTCCTCAACAGGTGTGAACTCTAACAACTTTAGTAATAACTCCTCAACAGGTGTGAACCCTAACAACTTTAGCAATAACTCCTCAATAGGTGTGAACTCTAACAACTTTAGTAATAACTCCTCAACAGGTGTGAACCCTAACAACTTTAGTAATAACTCCTCAATAGGTGTCAACCCTAACAACTTTAGTAATAACTCCTCAATTGGTGTGAACCCTAACAACTTTAGTAATAACTCCTTAATAGGTGTGAACCCTAACAACTTTAGTAATAACTCCTCAACAGGTGTCAACCCTAACAACTTTAGTAATAACTCCTCAATAGGTGTGAACCCTAACAACTTTAGTAATAACTCCTCAATGGGTGTGAACCCTAACAACTTTAGCAATAACTCCTCAATAGGCGTGAACCCTAACAACAACTTTAGTAATAACTCCTCAATAGGTGTGAACCCTAACAACTTTAGTAATAACTCCTCAACAGGTGTGAACCCTAACAACTTTAGTAATAACTCCTCAACAGGTGTGAACCCTAACAACTTTAGTAATAACTCCTCAACAGGTGTCAACCCTAACAACTTTAGTAATAACTCCTCAATAGGTGTGAACTCTAACAACTTTAGTAATAACTCCTCAACAGGTGTGAACCCTAACAACTTTAGTAATAACTCCTCAACAGGTGTGAACCCTAACAACTTTAGTAATAACTCCTCAATAGGTGTGAACTCTAACAACTTTAGTAATAACTCCTCAATAGGTGTGAACCCTAACAACTTTAGTAATAACTCCTCAATAGGTGTGAACCCTAACAACTTTAGTAATAACTGCTCAATAGGTGTGAACCCTAACAACTTTAGTAATAACTCCTCAATAGGTGTGAACCCTAACAACTTTAGTAATAACTCCTCAATAGGTGTGAACCCTAACAACTTTAGTAATAACTCCTCAATAGGTGTGAACTCTAACAACTTTAGTAATAACTCCTCAATAGGTGTGAACCCTAACAACTTTAGTAATAACTCCTCAATAGGTGTGAACCCTAACAACTTTAGTAATAACTCCTCAATAGGTGTGAACCCTAACAACTTTAGTAATAACTCCTCAATAGGTGTGAACTCTAACAACTTTAGTAATAACTCCTCAATAGGTGTGAACCCTAACAACTTTAGTAATAACTCCTCAATAGGTGTGAACCCTAACAACTTTAGTAATAACTCCTCAATAGGTGTGAACCCTAACAACTTTAGTAATAACTCCTCAATAGGTGTGAACCCTAACAACTTTAGTAATAACTCCTCAATAGGTGTGAACCCTAACAACTTTAGTAATAACTCCTCAATAGGTGTGAACCCTAACAACTTTAGTAATAACTCCTCAATAGGTGTGAACCCTAACAACTTTAGTAATAACTCCTCAATAGGTGTGAACCCTAACAACTTTAGTAATAACTCCTCAATAGGTGTGAACTCTAACAACTTTAGTAATAACTCCTCAATAGGTGTGAACTCTAACAACTTTAGTAATAACTCCTCAATAGGTGTGAACTCTAACAACTTTAGTAATAACTCCTCAATAGGTGTGAACCCTAACAACTTTAGTAATAACTCCTCAATAGGTGTGAACCCTAACAACTTTAGTAATAACTCCTCAATAGGTGTGAACTCTAACAACTTTAGTAATAACTCCTCAATAGGTGTGAACCCTAACAACTTTAGTAATAACTCCTCAATAGGTGTGAACCCTAACAACTTTAGTAATAACTCCTCAATAGGTGTGAACCCTAACAACTTTAGTAATAACTCCTCAATAGGTGTGAACTCTAACAACTTTAGTAATAACTCCTCAATAGGTGTGAACCCTAACAACTTTAGTAATAACTCCTCAATAGGTGTGAACCCTAACAACTTTAGTAATAACTCCTCAATAGGTGTGAACCCTAACAACTTTAGTAATAACTCCTCAATAGGTGTGAACCCTAACAACTTTAGTAATAACTCCTCAATAGGTGTGAACCCTAACAACTTTAGTAATAACTCCTCAATAGGTGTGAACCCTAACAACTTTAGTAATAACTCCTCAATAGGTGTGAACCCTAACAACTTTAGTAATAACTCCTCAATAGGTGTGAACCCTAACAACTTTAGTAATAACTCCTCAATAGGTGTGAACTCTAACAACTTTAGTAATAACTCGTCAATAGGTGTGAACTCTAACAACTTTAGTAATAACTCCTCAATAGGTGTGAACTCTAACAACTTTAGTAATAACTCCTCAATAGGTGTGAACCCTAACAACTTTAGTAATAACTCCTCAATAGGTGTGAACTCTAACAACTTTAGTAATAACTCCTCAATAGGTGTGAACTCTAACAACTTTAGTAATAACTCCTCAATAGGTGTGAACTCTAACAACTTTAGTAATAACTCCTCAATAGGTGTGAACCCTAACAACTTTAGTAATAACTCCTCAAGAGGTGTGAACTCTAACAACTTTAGTAATAACTCCTCAATAGGTGTGAACTCTAACAACTTTAGTAATAACTCCTCAATAGGTGTGAACTCTAACAACTTTAGTAATAACTCCTCAATAGGTGTGAACTCTAACAACTTTAGTAATAACTCCTCAATAGGTGTGAACCCTAACAACTTTAGTAATAACTCCTCAATAGGTGTGAACTCTAACAACTTTAGTAATAACTCCTCAATAGGTGTGAACTCTAACAACTTTAGTAATAACTCCTCAATAGGTGTGAACTCTAACAACTTTAGTAATAACTCCTCAATAGGTGTGAACTCTAACAACTTTAGTAATAACTCCTCAATAGGTGTGAACCCTAACAACTTTAGTAATAACTCCTCAATAGGTGTGAACTCTAACAACTTTAGTAATAACTCCTCAATAGGTGTGAACTCTAACAACTTTAGTAATAACTCCTCAATAGGTGTGAACCCTAACAACTTTAGTAATAACTCCTCAATAGGTGTGAACCCTAACAACTTTAGTAATAACTCCTCAATAGGTGTGAACTCTAACAACTTTAGTAATAACTCCTCAATAGGTGTGAACTCTAACAACTTTAGTAATAACTCCTCAATAGGTGTGAACTCTAACAACTTTAGTAATAACTCCTCAATAGGCGTGAACTCTAACAACTTTAGTAATAACTCCTCAACAGGTGTGAACCCTAACAACTTTAGTAATAACTCCTCAATAGGTGTGAACCCTAACAACTTTAGTAATAACTCCTCAATAGGTGTGAACCCTAACAACTTTAGCAATAACTCCTCAATAGGCGTGAACCCTAACAACAACTTTAGTAATAACTCCTCAATAGGTGTGAACCCTAACAACTTTAGTAATAACTCCTCAACAGGTGTGAACCCTAACAACTTTAGTAATAACTCCTCAACAGGTGTGAACCCTAACAACTTTAGTAATAACTCCTCAACAGGTGTCAACCCTAACAACTTTAGTAATAACTCCTCAACAGGTGTGAACCCTAACAACTTTAGTAATAACTCCTCAATAGGCGTGAACCCTAACAACTTTAGTAATAACTCCTTAATAGGTGTGAACCCTAACAACTTTAGTAATAACTCCTCAACAGGTGTGAACCCTAACAACTTTAGTAATAACTCCTCAATAGGTGTGAACCCTAACAACTTTAGTAATAACTCCTCAACAGGTGTGAACCCTAACAACTTTAGTAATAACTCCTCAATAGGCGTGAACCCTAACAACTTTAGTAATAACTCCTTAATAGGTGTGAACCCTAACAACTTTAGTAATAACTCCTCAACAGATGTGAACCCTAACAACTTTAGGAATAACTCCTCAACAGGTGTGAACCCTAACAACTTTAGTAATAACTCCTCAATAGGCGTGAACCCTAACAACTTTAGTAATAACTCCTCAACAGGTGTGAACCCTAACAACTTTAGTAATAACTCCTCAACAGATGTGAACCCTAACAACTTTAGGAATAACTCCTCAACAGGTGTGAACCCTAACAACTTTAGTAATAACTCCTCAACAGATGTGAACCCTAACAACTTTAGTAATAACTCCTCAACAGGTGTGAACCCTAACAACTTTAGTAATAACTCCTCAACAGGTGTGAACCCTAACAACTTTAGGAATAACTCCTCAATATGTGTGAACCCTAACAACAACTTGAGTAATAACTCCTCAATAGGTGTGAACCCTAACAACTTTAGTAATAACTCCTCAACAGGTGTGAACCCTAACAACTTTAGGAATAACTCCTCAATATGTGTGAACCCTAACAACAACTTGAGTAATAACTCCTCAATAGGCGTGAACCCTAACAACTTTAGCAATAACTCCTCAATAGGTGTGAACTCTAACAACTTTAGTAATAACTCCTCAATAGGCGTGAACCCTAACAACTTTAGTAATAACTCCTCAACAGGTGTGAACCCTAACAACTTTAGTAATAACTCCTCAACAGGTGTGAACCCTAACAACTTTAGTAATAACACCTCAACAGGTGTGAACCCTAACAACTTTAGTAATAACTCCTCAATAGGCGTGAACCCTAACAACTTTAGTAATAACTCCTCAATTGGTGTGAACCCTAACAACTTTAGTAATAATTCCTCAATAGGCGTGAACCCTAACAACTTTAGTAATAACTCCTCAATAGGTGTGAACCCTAACAACTTTAGCAATAACTCCTCAATAGGCGTGAACCCTAACAACTTTAGTAATAACTCCTCAATTGGTGTGAACCCTAACAACTTTAGTAATAACTCCTCAATAGGCGTGAACCCTAACAACTTTAGTAATAACTCCTCAACAGGTGTGAACCCTAACAACTTTAGCAATAACTCCTCAATAGGCGTGAACCCTAACAACTTTAGTAATAACTCCTCAATTGGTGTGAACCCTAACAACTTTAGTAATAACTCCTCAACAGGTGTGAACCCTAACAACTTTAGTAATAACTCCTCAACAGGTGTGAACCCTAACAACTTTAGTAATAACACCTCAACAGGTGTGAACCCTAACAACTTTAGCAATAACTCCTCAATAGGCGTGAACCCTAACAACTTTAGTAATAACTCCTCAATAGGCGTGGACCGTAATAACTCCTCAATAGGCGTGAACCCTAACAACTTTAGTAATAACTCCTCAACAGGTGTGAACCCTAACAACTTTAGTAATAACTCCTCAATTGGTGTGAACCCTAACAACTTTAGTAATAACTCCTCAATAGGCGTGAACCCTGAACAACTTTAGTAATAACTCCTCAACAGGTGTCAACCCTAACAACTTTAGTAATAACTCCTCAACAGGTGTGAACCCTAACAACTTTAGTAATAACTCCTTAATAGGTGTGAACCCTAACAACTTTAGTAATAACTCCTTAATAGGTGTGAACCCTGAACAACTTTAGTACTAACTCCTCAACAGGTGTGAACCCTAACAACTTTAATAATAACTCCTCAACAGGTGTGAACCCTAACAACTTTAGTAATAACTCCTCAACAGGTGTGAACTCTAACAACTTTAGTAATAACTCCTCAACAGGTGTCAACCCTAACAACTTTAGTAATAACTCCTCAACAGGTGTCAACCCTAACAACTTTAGTAATAACTCCTCAACAGGTGTCAACCCTAACAACTTTAGTAATAACTCCTCAACAGGTGTGAACCCTAACAACTTTAGTAATAACTCCTCAACAGGTGTGAACTCTAACAACTTTAGTAATAACTCCTCAACAGGTGTCAACCCTAACAACTTTAGTAATAACTCCTCAACAGGTGTGAACCCTAACAACTTTAGTAATAACTCCTCAACAGGTGTCAACCCTAACAACTTTAGTAATAACTCCTTAATAGGTGTGAACTCTAACAACTTTAGTAATAACTCCTCAACAGGTGTGAACCCTAACAACTTTAGTAATAACTCCTCAACAGGTGTGAACCCTAACAACTTTAGTAATAACTCCTCAACAGGTGTCAACCCTAACAACTTTAGTAATAACTCCTCAACAGGTGTGAACCCTAACAACTTTAGTAATAACTCCTCAACAGGTGTGAACCCTAACAACTTTAGTAATAACTCCTCAATAGGCGTGAACCCTAACAACTTTAGTAATAACTCCTTAATAGGTGTGAACCCTAACAACTTTAGTAATAACTCCTCAACAGGTGTGAACCCTAACAACTTTAGTAATAACTCCTCAATAGGTGTGAACCCTAACAACTTTAGTAATAACTCCTCAACAGGTGTGAACCCTAACAACTTTAGTAATAACTCCTCAATAGGCGTGAACCCTAACAACTTTAGTAATAACTCCTTAATAGGTGTGAACCCTAACAACTTTAGTAATAACTCCTCAACAGATGTGAACCCTAACAACTTTAGGAATAACTCCTCAACAGGTGTGAACCCTAACAACTTTAGTAATAACTCCTCAATAGGCGTGAACCCTAACAACTTTAGTAATAACTCCTCAACAGGTGTGAACCCTAACAACTTTAGTAATAACTCCTCAACAGATGTGAACCCTAACAACTTTAGGAATAACTCCTCAACAGGTGTGAACCCTAACAACTTTAGTAATAACTCCTCAACAGATGTGAACCCTAACAACTTTAGTAATAACTCCTCAACAGGTGTGAACCCTAACAACTTTAGTAATAACTCCTCAACAGGTGTGAACCCTAACAACTTTAGGAATAACTCCTCAATATGTGTGAACCCTAACAACAACTTGAGTAATAACTCCTCAATAGGTGTGAACCCTAACAACTTTAGTAATAACTCCTCAACAGGTGTGAACCCTAACAACTTTAGGAATAACTCCTCAATATGTGTGAACCCTAACAACAACTTGAGTAATAACTCCTCAATAGGCGTGAACCCTAACAACTTTAGCAATAACTCCTCAATAGGTGTGAACTCTAACAACTTTAGTAATAACTCCTCAATAGGCGTGAACCCTAACAACTTTAGTAATAACTCCTCAACAGGTGTGAACCCTAACAACTTTAGTAATAACTCCTCAACAGGTGTGAACCCTAACAACTTTAGTAATAACACCTCAACAGGTGTGAACCCTAACAACTTTAGTAATAACTCCTCAATAGGCGTGAACCCTAACAACTTTAGTAATAACTCCTCAATTGGTGTGAACCCTAACAACTTTAGTAATAATTCCTCAATAGGCGTGAACCCTAACAACTTTAGTAATAACTCCTCAATAGGTGTGAACCCTAACAACTTTAGCAATAACTCCTCAATAGGCGTGAACCCTAACAACTTTAGTAATAACTCCTCAATTGGTGTGAACCCTAACAACTTTAGTAATAACTCCTCAATAGGCGTGAACCCTAACAACTTTAGTAATAACTCCTCAACAGGTGTGAACCCTAACAACTTTAGCAATAACTCCTCAATAGGCGTGAACCCTAACAACTTTAGTAATAACTCCTCAATTGGTGTGAACCCTAACAACTTTAGTAATAACTCCTCAACAGGTGTGAACCCTAACAACTTTAGTAATAACTCCTCAACAGGTGTGAACCCTAACAACTTTAGTAATAACACCTCAACAGGTGTGAACCCTAACAACTTTAGCAATAACTCCTCAATAGGCGTGAACCCTAACAACTTTAGTAATAACTCCTCAATAGGCGTGGACCGTAATAACTCCTCAATAGGCGTGAACCCTAACAACTTTAGTAATAACTCCTCAACAGGTGTGAACCCTAACAACTTTAGTAATAACTCCTCAATTGGTGTGAACCCTAACAACTTTAGTAATAACTCCTCAATAGGCGTGAACCCTGAACAACTTTAGTAATAACTCCTCAACAGGTGTCAACCCTAACAACTTTAGTAATAACTCCTCAACAGGTGTGAACCCTAACAACTTTAGTAATAACTCCTTAATAGGTGTGAACCCTAACAACTTTAGTAATAACTCCTTAATAGGTGTGAACCCTGAACAACTTTAGTACTAACTCCTCAACAGGTGTGAACCCTAACAACTTTAATAATAACTCCTCAACAGGTGTGAACCCTAACAACTTTAGTAATAACTCCTCAACAGGTGTGAACTCTAACAACTTTAGTAATAACTCCTCAACAGGTGTCAACCCTAACAACTTTAGTAATAACTCCTCAACAGGTGTCAACCCTAACAACTTTAGTAATAACTCCTCAACAGGTGTCAACCCTAACAACTTTAGTAATAACTCCTCAACAGGTGTGAACCCTAACAACTTTAGTAATAACTCCTCAACAGGTGTGAACTCTAACAACTTTAGTAATAACTCCTCAACAGGTGTCAACCCTAACAACTTTAGTAATAACTCCTCAACAGGTGTGAACCCTAACAACTTTAGTAATAACTCCTCAACAGGTGTCAACCCTAACAACTTTAGTAATAACTCCTTAATAGGTGTGAACTCTAACAACTTTAGTAATAACTCCTCAACAGGTGTGAACCCTAACAACTTTAGTAATAACTCCTCAACAGGTGTGAACCCTAACAACTTTAGTAATAACTCCTCAACAGGTGTCAACCCTAACAACTTTAGTAATAACTCCTCAACAGGTGTGAACCCTAACAACTTTAGTAATAACTCCTCAACAGGTGTGAACCCTAACAATTTTAGTAATAACTCCTCAACAGGTGTGAACTCTAACAACTTTAGTAATAACTCCTCAACAGGTGTCAACCCTAACAACTTTAGTAATAACTCCTCAATAGGCGTGAACCCTAACAACTTTAGTAATAACTCCTCAATAGGTGTGAACTCTAACAACTTTAGTAATAACTCCTCAACAGGTGTGAACCCTAACAACTTTAGTAATAACTCCTCAACAGGTGTGAACCCTAACAACTTTAGTAATAACTCCTCAACAGGTGTGAACCCTAACAACTTTAGTAATAACTCCTCAATAGGTGTGAACCCTAACAACTTTAGTAATAACTCCTCAACAGGTGTCAACCCTAACAACTTTAGTAATAACTCTTCAACAGGTGTGAACCCTAACAACTTTAGTAATAACTCCTCAATAGGCGTGAACCCTAACAGCTTTAGTAATAACTCCTTAATAGGTGTGAACCCTAACAACTTTAGTAATAACTCCTCAACAGGTCTGAACCCTAACAATTTTAGTAATAACTCCTCAACAGGTGTGAACCCTAACAACTTTAGTAATAACTCCTCAACAGGTGTCAACCCTAACAACTTTAGTAATAACTCCTCAACAGGTGTCAACCCTAACAACTTTAGTAATAACTCCTCAATAGGCGTGAACCCTAACAACTTTAGTAATAACTCCTCAACAGGTGTGAACCCTAACAACTTTAGTAATAACTCCTCAATTGGTGTGAACCCTAACAACTTTAGTAATAACTCCTCAACAGGTGTGAACCCTAACAACTTTAGTAATAACTCCTCAATAGGCGTGAACCCTGAACAACTTTAGTAATAACTCCTCAACAGGTGTCAACCCTAACAACTTTAGTAATAACTCCTCAACAGGTGTGAACCCTAACAACTTTAGTAATAACTCCTTAATAGGTGTGAACCCTAACAACTTTAGTAATAACTCCTTAATAGGTGTGAACCCTGAACAACTTTAGTAATAACTCCTCAACAGGTGTGAACCCTAACAACTTTAATAATAACTCCTCAACAGGTGTGAACCCTAACAACTTTAGTAATAACTCCTCAACAGGTGTGAACTCTAACAACTTTAGTAATAACTCCTCAACAGGTGTGAACCCTAACAACTTTAGTAATAACTCCTCAACAGGTGTCAACCCTAACAACTTTAGTAATAACTCCTCAACAGGTGTCAACCCTAACAACTTTAGTAATAACTCCTCAACAGGTGTGAACCCTAACAACTTTAGTAATAACTCCTCAACAGGTGTGAACTCTAACAACTTTAGTAATAACTCCTCAACAGGTGTCAACCCTAACAACTTTAGTAATAACTCCTCAACAGGTGTGAACCCTAACAACTTTAGTAATAACTCCTCAACAGGTGTCAACCCTAACAACTTTAGTAATAACTCCTTAATAGGTGTGAACTCTAACAACTTTAGTAATAACTCCTCAACAGGTGTGAACCCTAACAACTTTAGTAATAACTCCTCAACAGGTGTGAACCCTAACAACTTTAGTAATAACTCCTCAACAGGTGTCAACCCTAACAACTTTAGTAATAACTCCTCAACAGGTGTGAACCCTAACAACTTTAGTAATAACTCCTCAACAGGTGTGAACCCTAACAATTTTAGTAATAACTCCTCAACAGGTGTGAACTCTAACAACTTTAGTAATAACTCCTCAACAGGTGTCAACCCTAACAACTTTAGTAATAACTCCTCAATAGGCGTGAACCCTAACAACTTTAGTAATAACTCCTCAATAGGTGTGAACTCTAACAACTTTAGTAATAACTCCTCAACAGGTGTGAACCCTAACAACTTTAGTAATAACTCCTCAACAGGTGTGAACCCTAACAACTTTAGTAATAACTCCTCAACAGGTGTGAACCCTAACAACTTTAGTAATAACTCCTCAATAGGTGTGAACCCTAACAACTTTAGTAATAACTCCTCAACAGGTGTCAACCCTAACAACTTTAGTAATAACTCTTCAACAGGTGTGAACCCTAACAACTTTAGTAATAACTCCTCAATAGGCGTGAACCCTAACAGCTTTAGTAATAACTCCTTAATAGGTGTGAACCCTAACAACTTTAGTAATAACTCCTCAACAGGTCTGAACCCTAACAATTTTAGTAATAACTCCTCAACAGGTGTGAACCCTAACAACTTTAGTAATAACTCCTCAACAGGTGTCAACCCTAACAACTTTAGTAATAACTCCTCAACAGGTGTCAATCCTAACAACTTTAGTAATAACTCCTCAATAGGCGTGAACCCTAACAACTTTAGTAATAACTCCTTAATAGGTGTGAACCCTAACAACTTTAGTAATAACTCCTCAACAGGTGTGAACCCTAACAACTTTAGTAATAACTCCTCAACAGGTGTGAACCCTAACAACTTTAGTAATAACTCCTCAACAGGTGTGAACCCTAACAACTTTAGTAATAACTCCTCAACAGATGTGAACCCTAACAACTTTAGTAATAACTCCTCAACAGGTGTGAACCCTAACAACTTTAGTAATAACTCCTCAACAGGTGTGAACCCTAACAACTTTAGTAATAACTCCTCAACAGGTGTGAACCCTAACAACTTTAGTAATAACTCCTCAACAGATGTGAACCCTAACAACTTTAGTAATAACTCCTCAACAGGTGTGAACCCTAACAACTTTAGTAATAACTCCTCAACAGGTGTGAACCCTAACAACTTTAGGAATAACTCCGCAATAGGTGTGAACCCTAACAACTTTAGTAATAACTCCTCAACAGATGTGAACCCTAACAACTTTAGGAATTACTCCTCAACAGGTGTGAACCCTAACAACTTTAGTAATAACTCCTCAATAGGCGTGAACCCTAACAACTTTAGTAATAACTCCTCAACAGGTGTGAACCCTAACAACTTTAGTAATAACTCCTCAACAGATGTGAACCCTAACAACTTTAGGAATAACTCCTCAACAGGTGTGAACCCTAACAACTTTAGTAATAACTCCTCAACAGATGTGAACCCTAACAACTTTAGTAATAACTCCTCAACAGGTGTGAACCCTAACAACTTTAGTAATAACTCCTCAACAGGTGTGAACCCTAACAACTTTAGGAATAACTCCTCAATAGGTGTGAACCCTAACAACAACTTGAGTAATAACTCCTCAATAGGTGTGAACCCTAACAACAACTTTAGTAATAACTCCTCAATAGGCGTGAACCCTAACAACTTTAGTAATAACTCCTCAATAGGTGTGAACCCTAACAACTTTAGTAATAACTCCTCAATAGGTGTGAACCCTAACAACATTAGTAATAACTCCTCAATAGGTGTGAACCCTAACAACTTTAGTAATAACTCCTCAATAGGTGTGAACCCTAATAACTTTAGTAATAACTCCTCAACAGGTGTGAACCCTAACAACTTTAGTAATAACTCCTCAATAGGTGTGAACCCTAACAACTTTAGTAATAACACCTCAACAGGTGTGAACCCTAACAACTTTAGTAATAACTCCTCAATAGGTGTGAACTCTAACAACTTTAGTAATAACTCCTCAATAGGCGTGAACCCTAACAACTTTAGTAATAACTCCTCAATAGGTGTGAACCCTAACAACTTTAGTAATAACTCCTCAATAGGTGTGAACCCTAACAACTTTAGTAATAACTCCTCAATAGGTGTGAACCCTAACAACTTTAGTAATAACTCCTCAATAGGTGTGAACCCTAACAACTTTAGTAATAACTCCTCAATAGGTGTGAACCCTAACAACTTTAGTAATAACTCCTCAATAGGTGTGAACCCTAACAACTTTAGTAATAACTCCTCAATAGGTGTGAACCCTAACAACTTTAGTAGTAACTCCTCAACAGATGTGAACTCTAACAACTTTAGTAATAACTCCTCAATAGGCGTGAACTCTAACAACTTTAGTAATAACTCCTCAATAGGTGTGAACCCTAACAACTTTAGTAATAACTCCTCAATAGGTGTGAACCCTAACAACTTTAGTAATAACTCCTCAATAGGTGTGAACCCTAACAACTTTAGTAATAACTCCTCAATAGGTGTGAACCCTAACAACTTTAGTAATAACTCCTCAATAGGTGTGAACCCTAACAACTTTAGTAATAACTCCTCAACAGGTGTGAACCCTAACAACTTTAGGAATAACTCCTCAATAGGCGTGAACCCTAACAACTTTAGTAATAACTCCTCAATAGGTGTGAACCCTAACAACTTTAGTAATAACTCCTCAACAGGTGTGAACCCTAACAACTTTAGTAATAACTCCTCAATAGGCGTGAACCCTAACAACTTTAGTAATAACTCCTCAATAGGTGTGAACCCTAACAACTTTAGTAATAACTCCTCAACAGGTGTGGACCCTAACAACTTTAGTAATAACTCCTCAACAGGTGTGAACCCTAACAACTTTAGTAATAACTCCTCAACAGGTGTGAACCCTAACAACTTTAGGAATAACTCCTCAATAGGCGTGAACCCTAACAACTTTAGTAATAACTCCTCAATAGGCGTGAACCCTAACAACTTTAGTAATAACTCCTCAACAGATGTGAACCCTAAAAACTTTAGTAATAACTCCTCAATAGGCGTGAACCCTAACAACTTTAGTAATAACTCCTCAATAGGTGTGAACTCTAACAACTTTAGTAATAACTCCTCAATAGGCGTGAACTCTAACAACTTTAGTAGTAACTCCTCAATAGGTGTGAACCCTAACAACTTTAGTAATAACTCCTCAATAGGCGTGAACCCTAACAACTTTAGTAATAACTCCTCAATAGGCGTGAACCCTAACAACTTTAGTAATAACTCCTCAATAGGCGTGAACCCTAACAACTTTAGTAATAACTCCTCAATAGGCGTGAACCCTAACAACTTTAGTAATAACTCCTCAATAGGTGTGAACTCTAACAACTTTAGTAATAACTCCTCAATAGGCGTGAACCCTAACAACTTTAGTAATAACTCCTCAACAGGTGTGAACCCTAACAACTTTAGTAATAACTCCTCAACAGGTGTGAACCCTAACAACTTTAGTAATAACTCCTCAATAGGTGTGAACCCTAACAACTTTAGTAATAACTCCTCAATAGGTGTGAGCCCTAACAACTTTAGTAATAACTCCTCAACAGGTGTGGACCCTAACAACTTTAGTAATAACTCCTCAACAGGTGTGAACCCTAACAACTTTAGTAATAACTCCTCAACAGGTGTGAACCCTAACAACTTTAGGAATAACTCCTCAATAGGCGTGAACCCTAACAACTTTAGTAATAACTCCTCAATAGGTGTGAACCCTAACAACTTTAGTAATAACTCCTCAACAGGTGTGAACCCTAACAACTTTAGTAATAACTCCTCAATAGGGGTGAACCCTAACAACTTTAGTAATAACTCCTCAATAGGTGTGAACCCTAACAACTTTAGTAATAACTCCTCAACAGGTGTGGACCCTAACAACTTTAGTAATAACTCCTCAACAGGTGTGAACCCTAACAACTTTAGGAATAACTCCTCAATAGGCGTGAACCCTAACAACTTTAGTAATAACTCCTCAATAGGTGTGAACCCTAACAACTTTAGTAATAACTCCTCAACAGGTGTGAACCCTAACAACTTTAGTAATAACTCCTCAATAGGCGTGAACCCTAACAACTTTAGTAATAACTCCTCAATAGGTGTGAACCCTAACAACTTTAGTAATAACTCCTCAACAGGTGTGGACCCTAACAACTTTAGTAATAACTCCTCAACAGGTGTGAACCCTAACAACTTTAGTAATAACTCCTCAACAGGTGTGAACCCTAACAACTTTAGGAATAACTCCTCAATAGGCGTGAACCCTAACAACTTTAGTAATAACTCCTCAATAGGTGTGAACCCTAACAACTTTAGTAATAACTCCTCAATAGGCGTGAACCCTAACAACTTTAGTAATAACTCCTCAACAGATGTGAACCCTAAAAACTTTAGTAATAACTCCTCAATAGGCGTGAACCCTAACAACTTTAGTAATAACTCCTCAATAGGTGTGAACTCTAACAACTTTAGTAATAACTCCTCAATAGGCGTGAACTCTAACAACTTTAGTAGTAACTCCTCAATAGGTGTGAACCCTAACAACTTTAGTAATAACTCCTCAATAGGCGTGAACCCTAACAACTTTAGTAATAACTCCTCAATAGGCGTGAACCCTAACAACTTTAGTAATAACTCCTCAATAGGCGTGAACTCTAACAACTTTAGTAATAACTCCTCAATAGGCGTGAACCCTTACAACTTTAGTAATAACTCCTCAATAGGCGTGAACCCTAACAACTTTAGTAATAACTCCTCAATAGGCGTGAACCCTAACAACTTTAGTAATAACTCCTCAACAGGTGTGAACCCTAACAACTTTAGTAATAACTCCTCAATAGGCGTGAACCCTAACAACTTTAGTAATAACTCCTCAATAGGCGTGAACCCTAACAACTTTAGTAATAACTCCTCAATAGGCGTGAACCCTAACAACTTTAGTAATAACTCCTCAATAGGCGTGAACCCTAACAACTTTAGTAATAACTCTTCAATAGGCGTGAACCCTAACAACTTTAGTAATAACTCTTCAATAGGCGTGAACCCTAACAACTTTAGTAATAACTCCTCAATATGCGTGAACCCTAACAACTTTAGTAATAACTCCTCAATAGGTGTGAACCCTAACAACTTTAGTAATAACTCCTCAATAGGTGTGAACTCTAACAACTTTAGTAATAACTCCTCAACAGGTGTGAACCCTAACAACTTTAGTAATAACTCCTCAACAGGTGTGAACCCTAACAACTTTAGTAATAACTCCTCAATAGGTGTGAACTCTAACAACTTTAGTAATAACTCCTCAATAGGTGTGAACCCTAACAACTTTAGTAATAACTCCTCAATAGGTGTGAACCCTAACAACTTTAGTAATAACTCCTCAACAGGTGTGGACCCTAACAACTTTAGTAATAACTCCTCAACAGGTGTGAACCCTAACAACTTTAGTAATAACTCCTCAACAGGTGTGAACCCTAACAACTTTAGGAATAACTCCTCAATAGGCGTGAACCCTAACAACTTCAGTAATAACTCCTCAATAGGTGTGAACCCTAACAACTTTAGTAATAACTCCTCAACAGGTGTGAACCCTAACAACTTTAGTAATAACTCCTCAATAGGCATGAACCCTAACAACTTTAGTAATAACTCCTCAATAGGTGTGAACCCTAACAACTTTAGTAATAACTCCTCAACAGGTGTGGACCCTAACAACTTTAGTAATAACTCCTCAACAGGTGTGAACCCTAACAACTTTAGTAATAACTCCTCAACAGGTGTGAACCCTAACAACTTTAGGAATAACTCCTCAATAGGCGTGAACCCTAACAACTTTAGTAATAACTCCTCAATAGGTGTGAACCCTAACAACTTTAGTAATAACTCCTCAACAGGTGTGAACCCTAACAACTTTAGTAATAACTCCTCAATAGGCGTAAACCCAACAACTTTAGTAATAACTCCTCAATAGGTGTGAACCCTAACAACTTTAGTAATAACTCCTCAACAGGTGTGGACCCTAACAACTTTAGTAATAACTCCTCAACAGGTGTGAACCCTAACAACTTTAGTAATAACTCCTCAACAGGTGTGAACCCTAACAACTTTAGGAATAACTCCTCAATAGGCGTGAACCCTAACAACTTTAGTAATAACTCCTCAATAGGTGTGAACCCTAACAACTTTAGTAATAACTCCTCAACAGGTGTGAACCCTAACAACTTTAGTAATAACTCCTCAATAGGCGTGAACCCTAACAACTTTAGTAATAACTCCTCAACAGATGTGAACCCTAAAAACTTTAGTAATAACTCCTCAATAGGCGTGAACCCTAACAACTTTAGTAATAACTCCTCAATAGGTGTGAACTCTAACAACTTTAGTAATAACTCCTCAATAGGCGTGAACTCTAACAACTTTAGTAGTAACTCCTCAATAGGTGTGAACCCTAACAACTTTAGTAATAACTCCTCAATAGGCGTGAACCCTAACAACTTTAGTAATAACTCCTCAATAGGCGTGAACCCTAACAACTTTAGTAATAACTCCTCAATAGGCGTGAACCCTAACAACTTTAGTAATAACTCCTCAACAGGTGTGAACCCTAACAACTTTAGTAATAACTCCTCAATAGGCGTGAACCCTAACAACTTTAGTAATAACTCCTCAATAGGCGTGAACCCTAACAACTTTAGTAATAACTCCTCAATAGGCGTGAACCCTAACAACTTTAGTAATAACTCCTCAACAGATGTGAACCCTAAAAACTTTAGTAATAACTCCTCAATAGGCGTGAACCCTAACAACTTTAGTAATAACTCCTCAATAGGTGTGAACTCTAACAACTTTAGTAATAACTCCTCAATAGGTGTGAACCCTAACAACTTTAGTAGTAACTCCTCAACAGATGTGAACTCTAACAACTTTAGTAATAACTCCTCAATAGGCGTGAACTCTAACAACTTTAGTAATAACTCCTCAATAGGTGTGAACCCTAACAACTTTAGTAATAACTCCTCAATAGGTGTGAACCCTAACAACTTTAGTAATAACTCCTCAATAGGTGTGAACCCTAACAACTTTAGTAATAACTCCTCAATAGGTGTGAACCCTAACAACTTTAGTAATAACTCCTCAATAGGTGTGAACCCTAACAACTTTAGTAATAACTCCTCAATAGGTGTGAACCCTAACAACTTTAGTAGTAACTCCTCAACAGATGTGAACTCTAACAACTTTAGTAATAACTCCTCAATAGGCGTGAACTCTAACAACTTTAGTAATAACTCCTCAATAGGTGTGAACCCTAACAACTTTAGTAATAACTCCTCAATTGGTGTGAACCCTAACAACTTTAGTAATAACTCCTCAATAGGCATGAACCCTAACAACTTTAGTAATAACTCCTCAACAGGTGTGAACCCTAACAACTTTAGCAATAACTCCTCAATAGGCGTGAACCCTAACAACTTTAGTAATAACTCCTCAATTGGTGTGAACCCTAACAACTTTAGTAATAACTCCTCAATAGGTGTGAACCCTAACAACTTTAGTAATAACTCCTCAACAGGTGTGAACTCTAACAACTTTAGTAATAACTCCTCAACAGGTGTGAACCCTAACAACTTTAGTAATAACTCCTCAATAGGTGTGAACTCTAACAACTTTAGTAATAACTCCTCAATAGGCGTGAACCCTAACAACTTTAGTAATAACTCCTCAACAGGTGTGAACCCTAACAACTTTAGTAATAACTCCTCAACAGGTGTGAACCCTAACAACTTTAGTAATAACTCCTCAATAGGTGTGAACCCTAACAACTTTAGTAATAACTCCTCAATAGGTGTGAGCCCTAACAACTTTAGTAATAACTCCTCAACAGGTGTGGACCCTAACAACTTTAGTAATAACTCCTCAACAGGTGTGAACCCTAACAACTTTAGTAATAACTCCTCAACAGGTGTGAACCCTAACAACTTTAGTAATAACTCCTCAATAGGTGTGAACCCTAACAACTTTAGTAATAACTCCTCAATAGGCGTGAACCCTAACAACTTTAGTAATAACTCCTCAATAGGCGTGAACCCTAACAACTTTAGTAATAACTCCTCAATAGGCGTGAACCCTAACAACTTTAGTAATAACTCCTCAACAGATGTGAACCCTAAAAACTTTAGTAATAACTCCTCAATAGGCGTGAACCCTAACAACTTTAGTAATAACTCCTCAATAGGTGTGAACTCTAACAACTTTAGTAATAACTCCTCAATAGGTGTGAACCCTAACAACTTTAGTAGTAACTCCTCAACAGATGTGAACTCTAACAACTTTAGTAATAACTCCTCAATAGGCGTGAACTCTAACAACTTTAGTAATAACTCCTCAATAGGTGTGAACCCTAACAACTTTAGTAATAACTCCTCAATAGGTGTGAACCCTAACAACTTTAGTAATAACTCCTCAATAGGTGTGAACCCTAACAACTTTAGTAATAACTCCTCAATAGGTGTGAACCCTAACAACTTTAGTAATAACTCCTCAATAGGTGTGAACCCTAACAACTTTAGTAATAACTCCTCAATAGGTGTGAACCCTAACAACTTTAGTAGTAACTCCTCAACAGATGTGAACTCTAACAACTTTAGTAATAACTCCTCAATAGGCGTGAACTCTAACAACTTTAGTAATAACTCCTCAATAGGTGTGAACCCTAACAACTTTAGTAATAACTCCTCAATTGGTGTGAACCCTAACAACTTTAGTAATAACTCCTCAATAGGCATGAACCCTAACAACTTTAGTAATAACTCCTCAACAGGTGTGAACCCTAACAACTTTAGCAATAACTCCTCAATAGGCGTGAACCCTAACAACTTTAGTAATAACTCCTCAATTGGTGTGAACCCTAACAACTTTAGTAATAACTCCTCAATAGGTGTGAACCCTAACAACTTTAGTAATAACTCCTCAACAGGTGTGAACTCTAACAACTTTAGTAATAACTCCTCAACAGGTGTGAACCCTAACAACTTTAGTAATAACTCCTCAATAGGTGTGAACTCTAACAACTTTAGTAATAACTCCTCAATAGGCGTGAACCCTAACAACTTTAGTAATAACTCCTCAACAGGTGTGAACCCTAACAACTTTAGTAATAACTCCTCAACAGGTGTGAACCCTAACAACTTTAGTAATAACTCCTCAATAGGTGTGAACCCTAACAACTTTAGTAATAACTCCTCAATAGGTGTGAGCCCTAACAACTTTAGTAATAACTCCTCAACAGGTGTGGACCCTAACAACTTTAGTAATAACTCCTCAACAGGTGTGAACCCTAACAACTTTAGTAATAACTCCTCAACAGGTGTGAACCCTAACAACTTTAGGAATAACTCCTCAATAGGCGTGAACCCTAACAACTTTAGTAATAACTCCTCAATAGGTGTGAACCCTAACAACTTTAGTAATAACTCCTCAACAGGTGTGAACCCTAACAACTTTAGTAATAACTCCTCAATAGGCGTGAACCCTAACAACTTTAGTAATAACTCCTCAATAGGTGTGAACCCTAACAACTTTAGTAATAACTCCTCAACAGGTGTGGACCCTAACAACTTTAGTAATAACTCAACAGGTGTGAACCCTAACAACTTTAGTAATAACTCCTCAACAGGTGTGAACCCTAACAACTTTAGGAATAACTCCTCAATAGGCGTGAACCCTAACAACTTTAGTAATAACTCCTCAATAGGTGTGAACCCTAACAACTTTAGTAATAACTCCTCAACAGGTGTGAACCCTAACAACTTTAGTAATAACTCCTCAATAGGCGTGAACCCTAACAACTTTAGTAATAACTCCTCAATAGGTGTGAACCCTAACAACTTTAGTAATAACTCCTCAACAGGTGTGGACCCTAACAACTTTAGTAATAACTCCTCAACAGGTGTGAACCCTAACAACTTTAGTAATAACTCCTCAACAGGTGTGAACCCTAACAACTTTAGGAATAACTCCTCAATAGGCGTGAACCCTAACAACTTTAGTAATAACTCCTCAATAGGCGTGAACCCTAACAACTTTAGTAATAACTCCTCAACAGATGTGAACCCTAAAAACTTTAGTAATAACTCCTCAATAGGCGTGAACCCTAACAACTTTAGTAATAACTCCTCAATAGGTGTGAACTCTAACAACTTTAGTAATAACTCCTCAATAGGCGTGAACTCTAACAACTTTAGTAGTAACTCCTCAATAGGTGTGAACCCTAACAACTTTAGTAATAACTCCTCAATAGGCGTGAACCCTAACAACTTTAGTAATAACTCCTCAATAGGCGTGAACCCTAACAACTTTAGTAATAACTCCTCAATAGGCGTGAACTCTAACAACTTTAGTAATAACTCCTCAATAGGCGTGAACCCTAACAACTTTAGTAATAACTCCTTAATAGGTGTGAACTCTAACAACTTTAGTAATAACTCCTCAATAGGCGTGAACCCTAACAACTTTAGTAATAACTCCTCAATAGGCGTGAACCCTAACAACTTTAGTAATAACTCCTCAATAGGTGTGAACTCTAACAACTTTAGTAATAACTCCTCAATAGGCGTGAACCCTAACAACTTTAGTAATAACTCCTCAACAGGTGTTAACCCTAACAACTTTAGTAATAACTCCTCAACAGGTGTGAACCCTAACAACTTTAGTAATAACTCCTCAATAGGTGTGAACCCTAACAACTTTAGTAATAACTCCTCAATAGGTGTGAGCCCTAACAACTTTAGTAATAACTCCTCAACAGGTGTGGACCCTAACAACTTTAGTAATAACTCCTCAACAGGTGTGAACCCTAACAACTTTAGTAATAACTCCTCAACAGGTGTGAACCCTAACAACTTTAGGAATAACTCCTCAATAGGCGTGAACCCTAACAACTTTAGTAATAACTCCTCAATAGGTGTGAACCCTAACAACTTTAGTAATAACTCCTCAACAGGTGTGAACCCTAACAACTTTAGTAATAACTCCTCAATAGGGGTGAACCCTAACAACTTTAGTAATAACTCCTCAACAGGTGTGGACCCTAACAACTTTAGTAATAACTCCTCAACAGGTGTGGACCCTAACAACTTTAGTAATAACTCCTCAACAGGTGTGAACCCTAACAACTTTAGGAATAACTCCTCAATAGGCGTGAACCCTAACAACTTTAGTAATAACTCCTCAATAGGTGTGAACCCTAACAACTTTAGTAATAACTCCTCAACAGGTGTGAACCCTAACAACTTTAGTAATAACTCCTCAATAGGCGTGAACCCTAACAACTTTAGTAATAACTCCTCAATAGGTGTGAACCCTAACAACTTTAGTAATAACTCCTCAACAGGTGTGGACCCTAACAACTTTAGTAATAACTCCTCAACAGGTGTGAACCCTAACAACTTTAGTAATAACTCCTCAACAGGTGTGAACCCTAACAACTTTAGGAATAACTCCTCAATAGGCGTGAACCCTAACAACTTTAGTAATAACTCCTCAATAGGTGTGAACCCTAACAACTTTAGTAATAACTCCTCAATAGGCGTGAACCCTAACAACTTTAGTAATAACTCCTCAACAGATGTGAACCCTAAAAACTTTAGTAATAACTCCTCAATAGGCGTGAACCCTAACAACTTTAGTAATAACTCCTCAATAGGTGTGAACTCTAACAACTTTAGTAATAACTCCTCAATAGGCGTGAACTCTAACAACTTTAGTAGTAACTCCTCAATAGGTGTGAACCCTAACAACTTTAGTAATAACTCCTCAATAGGCGTGAACCCTAACAACTTTAGTAATAACTCCTCAATAGGCGTGAACCCTAACAACTTTAGTAATAACTCCTCAATAGGCGTGAACTCTAACAACTTTAGTAATAACTCCTCAATAGGCGTGAACCCTTACAACTTTAGTAATAACTCCTCAATAGGCGTGAACCCTAACAACTTTAGTAATAACTCCTCAATAGGCGTGAACCCTAACAACTTTAGTAATAACTCCTCAACAGGTGTGAACCCTAACAACTTTAGTAATAACTCCTCAATAGGCGTGAACCCTAACAACTTTAGTAATAACTCCTCAATAGGCGTGAACCCTAACAACTTTAGTAATAACTCCTCAATAGGCGTGAACCCTAACAACTTTAGTAATAACTCCTCAATAGGCGTGAACCCTAACAACTTTAGTAATAACTCTTCAATAGGCGTGAACCCTAACAACTTTAGTAATAACTCCTCAATATGCGTGAACCCTAACAACTTTAGTAATAACTCCTCAATAGGTGTGAACCCTAACAACTTTAGTAATAACTCTTCAATAGGCGTGAACCCTAACAACTTTAGTAATAACTCTTCAACAGGCGTGAACCCTAACAACTTTAGTAATAACTCCTCAATAGGTGTGAACTCTAACAACTTTAGTAATAACTCCTCAACAGGTGTGAACCCTAACAACTTTAGTAATAACTCCTCAACAGGTGTGAACCCTAACAACTTTAGTAATAACTCCTCAATAGGTGTGAACTCTAACAACTTTAGTAATAACTCCTCAATAGGTGTGAACCCTAACAACTTTAGTAATAACTCCTCAATAGGTGTGAACCCTAACAACTTTAGTAATAACTCCTCAACAGGTGTGGACCCTAACAACTTTAGTAATAACTCCTCAACAGGTGTGAACCCTAACAACTTTAGTAATAACTCCTCAACAGGTGTGAACCCTAACAACTTTAGGAATAACTCCTCAATAGGCGTGAACCCTAACAACTTCAGTAATAACTCCTCAATAGTTGTGAACCCTAACAACTTTAGTAATAACTCCTCAACAGGTGTGAACCCTAACAACTTTAGTAATAACTCCTCAATAGGCATGAACCCTAACAACTTTAGTAATAACTCCTCAATAGGTGTGAACCCTAACAACTTTAGTAATAACTCCTCAACAGGTGTGGACCCTAACAACTTTAGTAATAACTCCTCAACAGGTGTGAACTCTAACAACTTTAGTAATAACTCCTCAACAGGTGTGAACCCTAACAACTTTAGGAATAACTCCTCAATAGGCGTGAACCCTAACAACTTTAGTAATAACTCCTCAATAGGTGTGAACCCTAACAACTTTAGTAATAACTCCTCAACAGGTGTGAACCCTAACAACTTTAGTAATAACTCCTCAATAGGCGTGAACCCTAACAACTTTAGTAATAACTCCTCAATAGGTGTGAACCCTAACAACTTTAGTAATAACTCCTCAACAGGTGTGGACCCTAACAACTTTAGTAATAACTCCTCAACAGGTGTGAACCCTAACAACTTTAGTAATAACTCCTCAACAGGTGTGAACCCTAACAACTTTAGGAATAACTCCTCAATAGGCGTGAACCCTAACAACTTTAGTAATAACTCCTCAATAGGTGTGAACCCTAACAACTTTAGTAATAACTCCTCAACAGGTGTGAACCCTAACAACTTTAGTAATAACTCCTCAATAGGCGTGAACCCTAACAACTTTAGTAATAACTCCTCAACAGATGTGAACCCTAAAAACTTTAGTAATAACTCCTCAATAGGCGTGAACCCTAACAACTTTAGTAATAACTCCTCAATAGGTGTGAACTCTAACAACTTTAGTAATAACTCCTCAATAGGCGTGAACTCTAACAACTTTAGTAGTAACTCCTCAATAGGTGTGAACCCTAACAACTTTAGTAATAACTCCTCAATAGGCGTGAACCCTAACAACTTTAGTAATAACTCCTCAATAGGCGTGAACCCTAACAACTTTAGTAATAACTCCTCAATAGGCGTGAACCCTAACAACTTTAGTAATAACTCCTCAACAGGTGTGAACCCTAACAACTTTAGTAATAACTCCTCAATAGGCGTGAACCCTAACAACTTTAGTAATAACTCCTCAATAGGCGTGAACCCTAACAACTTTAGTAATAACTCCTCAATAGGCGTGAACCCTAACAACTTTAGTAATAACTCCTCAACAGATGTGAACCCTAAAAACTTTAGTAATAACTCCTCAATAGGCGTGAACCCTAACAACTTTAGTAATAACTCCTCAATAGGTGTGAACTCTAACAACTTTAGTAATAACTCCTCAATAGGCGTGAACTCTAACAACTTTAGTAGTAACTCCTCAATAGGTGTGAACCCTAACAACTTTAGTAATAACTCCTCAATAGGCGTGAACCCTAACAACTTTAGTAATAACTCCTCAATAGGCGTGAACCCTAACAACTTTAGTAATAACTCCTCAATAGGCGTGAACCCTAACAACTTTAGTAATAACTCCTCAACAGGTGTGAACCCTAACAACTTTAGTAATAACTCCTCAATAGGTGTGAACCCTAACAACTTTAGTAATAACTCCTCAATAGGTGTGAACCCTAACAACTTTAGTAATAACTCCTCAATAGGTGTGAACCCTAACAACTTTAGTAATAACTCCTCAATAGGTGTGAACCCTAACAACTTTAGTAATAACTCCTCAATAGGTGTGAACCCTAACAACTTTAGTAATAACTCCTCAATAGGTGTGAACCCTAACAACTTTAGTAATAACTCCTCAATAGGTGTGAACCCTAACAACTTTAGTAATAACTCCTCAATAGGCGTGAACCCTAACAACTTTAGTAATAACTCCTCAATAGGCGTGAACCCTAACAACTTTAGTAATAACTCTTCAATAGGCGTGAACCCTAACAACTTTAGTAATAACTCCTCAATAGGCGTGAACCCTAACAACTTTAGTAATAACTCCTCAATAGGTGTGAACCCTAACAACTTTAGTAATAACTCTTCAATAGGCGTGAACCCTAACAACTTTAGTAATAACTCTTCAACAGGCGTGAACCCTAACAACTTTAGTAATAACTCCTCAATAGGTGTGAACCCTAACAACTTTAGTAATAACTCCTCAGAAATATTTTTAAAATCTATTAATCTACCACTTACAAGCAAATATGAAAGTTATTGAATCCTCTCAGACCTGGGCTCCTGAGTCTAACTTTACCCTACCCCTGGGCTCCTGAGTCTAACTTTACCCTCCACCTGGTCTCCTGAGTCTAACTTTACCCTCCACCTGGGCTCCTGAGTCTAACTTTACCCTCCACCTGGTCTCCTGAGTCTAACTTTTCCCTCCACCTGGGCTCCTGAATCTAACTTTACCCTCCACCTGGTCTCCTGAGTCTACCTTTACCCTCCACCTGGGCTCCTGAGTCTACCTTTACCCTCCAACTGGTCTACTGAGTCTAACTTTACCCTCCACCTTGTCTCCTGAGTCTAACTTTACCCTCCACCTTGTCTCCTGAGTCTAACATTACCCTCCACCTGGGCTCCTGAGTCTAACTTTACCCTCCACCTGGGCTCCTGAGTCTAACTTTACCCTCCCCCTTGTCTCCTGAGTCTAACTTTACCCTCCACCTGGGCTCCTGAGTCTAACTTTACATATATAGTTACATACACAGCTCAAGAGTAATGATAACAGACAGATTAATGGGCAGAATCTCCACCACCCCTATCAGTATCAGCTGTGTGAGGGCCATACTGAACTTGTTCACTTGAATCGCTACTTTCCTCACCACTTTCACATGTTTCATTGTCTGTATCACTTGTCTATGTAAAGGTAAACTTGTTGAAATTCTTGCTCACTCTCATCCATAGAATTAATATTATCAATAATTTCCTCAACTGTAAAGAGTCTAGGCCTTGCTTGTTTACCAGACGAAATGCTTGGGTCATCACACACTCGTTTCATTGCCAAAAAAAATTCAATTTTTTTCTGATTAAAAACAACAGCTATAGGGAATACCATTAACAATAAGTCATAAATACATGTAACTACAATGTGGTCTCGTGTTTATTTTTAGTATTTTATCTTCTTTTTCTACATGTTTAGTTCTTTACCACTTTAACAGGAATCTGGTAGAGATTAAGTTTAAGCTATTACTGGTATAGCAGGAACACAGCGCAACTGAATTAAATATTATAAAGCATGTGTTTAGTTTCTTTCAGGGTTGATCTTATGATTAACTTTCTTTAATTAAACCAAACTATTAGCTACTTAACATTAAATATTAACCTTTTCGTTGTTATTTTTCTAAAGAACTTCACTGCCTATTATCTAGAGGGATGTAGTAATATAACTAACTTTTTCATTATCTAGCTGGTGTTTGAAACATAATGTAACAAAGGTTTTTACATAAAATTTTGAGATATTTTCTAGGGCATTTTTAAACCTGGCAGAGCACATCTCCTTTCCAGGTCTGAATACAGTAGATTTCTTCCAGAGAGTGAGAGAATGGAAGTGAAAAAGAAATATAGAGGAAGAATCAACCCCAGTACTTGACTGGTACTTTTTTTATCAACCTTGAAAAGATGAAAGACAAACTTCACCTCGGCAGGATTTGAATTCAGAGATCAGTGACCCAAAATAAATACCGCAAAGCAATCTATCTGACATTCTAACAACTCTGCCAATTGGCTGCCTACTTAGATAAATATAAACACTTTATAATAAACATAGAATCGGGGGCATATTTCAGACAGTTTGTTATCAAAAATGGTTAAAGATATAAAAAAAGAATATTTTGAAAATAATTGAGTTTTCAGTTATTCATATTTATAACTTATTGCCATATTTTTTATATAGTTTTATTTGTTTCTATTTTTCAGTCAAGAAATGCAAAGTTCTTCAGATAAAGCAGTTTTAGAAGTCAGTCATTTAACGGTCTGTCCAACAGTAAATGCATTGGTAGCTCTTGAAGCTGTTCTTAACCCAACAAATGATGTGCAACCATTCCTGGAACAGCTGCTTGTTATAGAGAAACTTGCAGTAAATAACTCAGATTTTCATTTCATTCCCCTCTTGTTTTTTTACATATTCTCTCTGCTGCCCCCCCCCCCCCTCCTCCTTCTTTTTCCTCTTCTTCTTCTTTTCTTTTTCTTCTTCTTCGTCGTCTTCGTCTCCTTCTTCTTCGTCTTCTTCGTCGTCTTCTTCTTCTTCTTCTTCTTCTTCTTCTTCTTCTTCTTCTTCTTCTTCTTTGTGATGTCCAAACAAGTATCCTCCACCTCCAACTAACTTACCCTCCGCCTCTTAGTCCCAGCTGACAGGAAGGGGAATACATTACCCCAGAGTATGGCAAAGCAGAAAAGCTGGAACAGCCACCCCATCTTGCAGTGCTCGCACCTGTGGGTAGCTAACTTTGCTCCGATAGCAGTGAGCCGAGATGTGATCTGTGGGCCAAGGATGTTGGAAGTCTCCACAGCTACAGGCTCTACCACAAACCTATCAGAGAGTGGCTGATCCTTGGACAGTTTACCATCTTTGACCTAGCTGACAGCAGAGTTTGAGCTGGTAGACAAGGTGTCATGGCATGTAGCATCCCAGATGAGACGGAGGCCTACCCCTACGGAACGGAAAGATTGTCATGCCATCTCCTTTTGTCATCCCCTCAGTCCAGCGCCACTGGCTCCAGCCTGGAAAGGAAGCCATCTTGTATGGTCAATGATATCAATGATATTGTCATCTATTAATGATATCAATGATATTGTCATCTATTAATATCAATGATATTGTCATCTATTAATATCAATGATATTGTCATCTATTAGTCAATGATATTGTCATCTGTTAATGATATCAATGATATTGTCATCTCTCAATGATGCCAATGATATTGTCATCTCTCAATGATGCCAATGATATTGTCATGTCAATGATATCAGTCATATTGTCATCTATTAATGATATCAATGATATTGTCATCTATCAATGATATCAGTGATATTGTCATCTATTAATGATATCAGTGATATTGTCATCTATTAATGATATCAATGATATTGTCCTCTATTAATGATATCAATGATATTGTCATCTATTAATGATATCAGTGATATTGTTGTTCCTGTTCTACTTTATGCCTGTGTTTTCTTTGTAGAAACTTAATCGTGCCAAGTTATACTGTGAATTAATGCGAGCCTGCTTTATGGGTTTAATTGACTCTAATGGTGGTCAAGAGGAACTTAAATGGGCAGCATTTACTTTCTTAAAAGTAAGTTTGGGCCTTTGGGGCTTTTTTATATTTGCAATTGTATAATATTGTACTTTTAATAGAAATTTGTTATATTTTCCAAATATATATCTTTTTATCCACTTCATCTTTGATTCCTAGTGTCGTAAGAAGTACGAAACTAAGAACAGCAGATGGTCAAGTTAGTAGGGTACCAGACGTCTCATGAGAACTGCATGTGGTCAAATTAGTAGGGTACCAGATGTCTCATGAGAACTGCATATGGTCAAGTTAGTAGGATACCAGACGTCTCATGAGAACTGCATATGATCAAGTTAGTATGGTACCAGACGTCTCATGAGAACTGCATTGGTCAAGTTAGTAGGGTACTGGACATCTCAAATTACTGGTACTATATTGTGCCTAATATACTTCACAACTGAGAACATCATATAGTCAAGTTAGTAGGGTACCAGATGTTTCATGAGAACTGCATATGGTCAAATTAGTAGAGTATTGGTCATCTCAAATTACTGGTATTATATTGTGTCTGAGATACTTAACTTTCCAAGTCCTATAAATAAATACTGCAGAATAAAAACAGGTTGTTAATGTAAGCAATGACAGACCTGTAAAATTAGGAGTGTTTTCCTGGTTTACAATACTGTGTCCAATATCACTAGTGTGGAAAGTTACTTACGATAGACTAGTGTCCAATCCAGGGACAGATTTATCGCTCGTACTTAATGTCATAGGAAAAACAATCTACAAGATCCCAGACCTCATTCACATACCGAGTGGGGCAGAACTTGTCAAATCTGACAAAGGAAACAGTATTTCCAATGGTCTTTTCATTGCTGATACTATCTACCAGTCATAACTCTTGGCAGAAGGAGCAACATGAAATAAAATGTCTTGCTCAAGGACACAACGCATGACCTGGTCTGGTCCAGGAATTGAACACACAACCTCATGATTGTGAATCCAATTCTCTAACCAGTAAGACACATGCCTTCATATAATGTCATAGAAGCTGGTAATAATTACTAGCTCTACTCAAAAATATATTTCATATATGAGCTTTCCTTATAATGTCACTTATCTTTCTTTAACCCTTTCATTAAATTGTTATGGATATATAAGAATAGAAAAACTATGTGGAACAGTCTGTAAAGATAGATATTGATCTGTAATCTAAGTAGGTTTAACCCTTTAGCATTTACATTACTCTATATTTACAGTTGTATTTTTGTGGTAAAGGCTTTATCTCACATAATATTGAATCTATGAGATTTTGATATTATTTATTTTGAGAACAATACCTTAACATCAGTATGAGCAGCTGGTTATGGCCGGTTTGAACAAAAAGAGGTGAGAATTCTGGACAGTTATAGTTGGTTTAAATGTTAATGGGTTAAGGAAATATTCATAAATATGTTGTTTTTTTATCATCTTTACTTGTGATATAATTAAATTCGACAATTTTTACTTTCCAGCTCCCACAAGTCTTACTACGTATTCAACGGCAATCACCTGGCCAGGACTTTTCTCATGAACTCGAAATGGGTTTTGATAGACTATTAAGCTATGTACCTTTGTTGGATGTCACAGATTTACGGCTTAAGTAAGTATTTCTATTTTACAGTTTCATTGAAATAATCAACACTAAAAATGATGGTTAAATCTAATAAGTCTAAGTATGAACAAGTGTACTGCAGAGTACTGATTTGATGTTGAGGAAATATCATTATCATCTCTTTCAGCTTCTTTCTAATGTTTGTATTGATGGTATGGTTGTTGTTGTTGTTGCTTTGGCTGAGGAATAAGATTTATTTTATTGTTTAGTCAGAAGCAGAAGGGGCAGTGTTCCTGACCCCTTTTTCGGGACCTGTGAAACTAATAGAAGGGAGGCTTGCTTGGTCCTGTAGCTCCTGAGAGAGTCATAGAGACACCGTATTGACATACAGTGTTTCTAGGACATGTTTTAAACATGGCAGAGGCTATCTCCTTTCCATGCCTGAATACAGCAGATTTCTTCTAGAGAAAGATAGAGGGAGAGAATGGAAGTGAGAAAGAGATATAGAGGAAGAATTGACCCCAATAATTGACTGGTACTTTTTTTTTTTTATCGATCTTGAATGGATGAAATCAAAGTTGACCTCTGCAGAATTTCAGCTCAAAGAGCAGAGAGCCAAAACGAATAACGCAAAACATTCTATCCGATATACTAACAACACTTCCAACTCACTACCTCAACAGCATTGATATTCTTTCTGTTGTAGGGGTAAGGTGCAGCTGTTAGGTACCTTCAAATTCTGATGGTGTCTAACAGGTAAGAAAAAATGGAGAGACAAGATTCAATTAATTACATATTGTTTTGTAATATTAAAGGCTGCGAGTTTATAAGAAGGTGTGGTGTGTTTTAATGAAAATTATTCTGTATTAAAAATGAAAGACTCTGTTTCAGAAAACATACTCATCATTGTCATTTTTTAATATTTTTCCTATTACTAACAATCAGCTAGTACTACTTTTATTTTTATCTTCCTTTTGTCTATACTCAGTTGCTCAATCTTAGGTAACCATTTAGTGTTTATTCACATAAATACTTTATACTTCTAGGTATGTAAGATCTGGTGATAATCGTTAGAATAGGCTTCACTGATGAGATCAAATAAGACCAAAACATTCTTATTATTACCTCCTCAGTGAAACCTAGTCTTTACTGTACATGTAGAAGTAATGATGATAAAATCACTTAATAAATATACAAGGTTGTACAATGGTTGGTGTAGGAAAGTAGAATTGTTTATAGTTTAAAGATGTTCTATACATGAAAGATTATGTAAGTTTGTGTTCATTTCATCTCATCTTCAGCCTTGGAAAGTCTGTTGTTAGACATAGGCCTTCTCTCTTTCCAAGTCTTTCCTCAAATGTTATGCTATGGTTTAAGGTATCTGGTGGATGATATTTTGTATCATCTCATCTTGAGCCCTAGAAAGTCCATTGTTAGACATAAACCTTCCCCAAGTTGCACCTTCATTGCTGATCCTCAGCCATTCATGGCCAAAATTTTTCAATTTTCTCAAGGTCTTCTGGCGACCCCATTTTTCTTATGTGACCTCGTAAGGTCCAGAAGGTGACGTGGGTGGTCCATCTATTGTCAGTCATTCTGGCAATGTGTCCTGTCCACTTCCATTTTGCTTTACTAATGATTTCTAGGATGTCACAAACTTCTGTTTTTGTTTTCTTGGATCCATTTGGCAGTTTTTCGATCTCACCATGTGATGTTTAACATGTTAGTGCTAACATACTTAATTCTGAGAGCCCAAAATATCTTAACTCTAAATAAATATGTAGCAAGGAAAATCAATATTAGTCATCAATTCACATTATTTATTTCTTTTCAGCAAACACAGAGGGTGAGGGGGAAATTCTGGACATATTTAGTTGTAAAATAAAAACACATTCCGTAATGAACTCAGTAAATTGGTACAGTTTATCTGTATGTAAACTATGTCTATGTGAAAAGTAAATAATGATGAAATCTCAACTATAAAATGTCTAACTTCTCTAGTCAGCAAAAAGACTTAGTTTCAAAAATCCTAGTTGTGGACAAAGTTGAGCAAATACCTTCTTTTTTAAGTTAAAAATATTGAAATCCAAGCTCAGACTTGTTATAATGATAATAGCATTAGAAAATTGTGTGTAAAATAGTATTTAAATTGGCTATATCCAGGCAGAATTCTCTCATCTCTTTCTATTCAAACTGGCTGTAACCGGATGCTCATACTGATGTTATGGTATTGTTCTCAAAATAAATGTTATCAAAATCTCATACATTCGATATTATGTAAAATGAAGCTTTTACCGTGAAAATACAATAATATATATAGAGTAATGTAAATGTTAAAGGGTTAAGGACGGAAAATATGTGGCTGTAAGCCACTACAAAGGATCAAATTCTTTTGAATTCCAGTCAAGTGTGTTAATCTTTATACCAAATGGCAGCTGACAACAGTTTTTGTCCAAATTAGAAACTATATTTGTCTTCCCCATTTGGTGGCTGTTGTAGTCCAGTTTGGTATGTCGAATTTGGGAAGGTGGCTGGTCTGTTTCAGTATGCCAAATTTGGAAAATGGTAATCTTTTAAGGGTTTATGGTCTGAAAAGGACTTAATCTAGTCCTGATCATAATTGATATTCTAAAGCAATTAGATAATGTTTGCTCCTTTTTTTACTTATATGTGTCTATGGTCACATGCAGTTTAATATAGAAATACAAATGTATTTATTAATTCTACCTTATTTATTCATCAGCTAATTGATTGACAAATCTATAAAAGAATGTATGACAAAAACGTGTGTATATCATCATCATCACTGTTTTAATGTCCATTTTCCATATTAGCATGGTGTATATAAAAATTGAAATAGAAGGCTTTGCCGTAACCTTTTGACTACATAAGATATCTAATAACAGAGTGTATAAACCCACTGAATGGGGTAAAAATGGGTATCAGCTTACGTGGGAAGCCACACCTTTTGTTGGCATTTAGTGAAAAAGTTATGGAGAAGCATTCTATTACAATTTCAAACTCCACTCGCTGCTTTCTAAACATACTTCATTTCATTCATTTCATTTTACGTCCGCTTTTCCCTGCTTGCAAGGGTGGGACGGGAACTGATTCTGGCTTGATTTCTACAGCTGGATGCCCTTCCTAACACCAACCTCATTTACAGTGAGTGCTGGGTGCTTTTTTTTGCCATGGCACCTCCACGACCACTTTACAGTGGAATAATAGGGCCCCCAGTCCCTATCATCTCATTTCTACAGCTGAGTAAACTGGAGCAATGTGAAATAAAGTGTCTTGCTCAAGGAAACAACACATCACCCGGTCTGAGAATTACTAAAATTAAAAGATCAAGACATTTAATCACTGACAATTGTTTCTTCTTATAGGAAGTTGTTTTATTTAACAATCTGCTATCAGTTAGCACAAACCATAGAAATCATCAGAGTTTATTTAAAATCCAAGTAAATGAGTAAAGTTTACTCTCATAAATATTACTATTATATATATATATATATATATATATATATATATATATATATATATATACACACACATACATACGTTTTTGTCATATATTAATGCAACATTCTTTTATATATATTCACATGCCTGTATATTTTATTTAAGGTGAATATAGTTCAGTGTGTTTCCTAACTCTGTTAAAAAGGGTTTGCATCATTTTTAGCTCATATTTGAAGAGGTCTGAAATGGCCGTGTTATTTTAGTGTTTTATTTTCTTGATACCAGTGCTTCAAGTAGCAGGTTTGTATAATTTCTTCTTGAGTATTATTTTGAGTCTCATATTGCAGTTTTAACATTTTGTTATCTGAATATTCCTAAAATTAAGTTAAGTATTTTACTTACCTTCATAACCAAGTGGGAAATCTCTGCTTTTACACAATTTAAGAGGTTTCCCTTTCAGAGATTTGCATATTTTTAGTGGATAATTGTAATGTACTTTGAGTTTATTGAACTGCTAATAGTTTTATGGCATTTTGGGAAAAATTCCAAATAATGTACTAGTATATAACTATTTTAAATAAAATATTTGAATTAATATTAAGTTATTAAAAGACAATGTAAACCTTTTGCCTTTTAAAAACACGGCTAACATCTAATGTCATATCATGATTAACCTCCACTTCTATTGATATATCATGTACATAACAAACCTGATGTGTGTGGAACAAGGTTCCATCATGACAGGAGGTTTTACTGTGGTGAAATGGTACAGTAGTTAGAGCAGTATAGACTAATAGATAGGTTTGAAAATATTGGAAGAAGCCAGGAGCAATATCAGGTCACTAGGATAGAAGCTAGATCTAGAGTGTACTTTGGCAACAAGAGAAGCTGAATTGCCAATATTCTGCAATGAAAGGATCAGAGATGTTAGAGATAACAAGACAGTGTGTCAGTACTAATGAAGTGGTTGTTGTAGAAAAGTGTTTACAGAATAATAACAGCATACTTAACCTTTGTGATGCTGACATGGAAATGTTAATATGAGAAGTTGCCGAATAGAAGAGAAAAAGAGTCTACTCTACATAGACTCAACAGAAGGACGTGCTATACAGTCAAAAGATCTGAAGACAAAGAAAACATTTGAACCACATTACAAGGTGGACTGGGTGCTTTTTGTTGTGTCACTAACATGGCCACCTTACAGGGTGGACTAGGTGCTCTTTTGTTGTGTCACCAACATGACCACTTTACAGGGTGGACAGGGTGCTCTTTTATCATGTCACCAACATGACCACTTTACAGGGTGGACTGGGCGCTTTTTGTCATGTAACCAATATGACCATTTTTACAGGGTGGACTGGGTGCTCTTTTGTCATGTCACCAGCATGAGCCAGTAGTTGTTATCACAATTTTCTACTTTTTTTCTTTTTTAATAAATTTGTTCATAAATTTTTTTCTAAACTTAATAATTCACTGAACATAGCCTGAAGCTTATATTTTATGCACAAGAAAACACCAGAACTCTACAGATTTTTAAACATCTTAATTATTTCATTATCTATTTATCCATCAGTAACTGAGCTTCACCATGTATTTTGTATTTAAAGAATACAACTATAGAATATTCTATATATGAAATATATTTGTTTTTTTTCTGGTTATTATATCTTATTTGTAAATTCTCTTTGCAGCTGTGACTGTGTTACATTTTTGTTGAAGGAGTGCCAGAAGTATTCCTTGCTAACTGAAATACAGGGCTCTAGATTGCAGCAACGCAGGTTAGTTTCTGTGGCCAGTAAACTCCATCTTTCACTTACCGTCTCTCTACACCCCCCTGTTGAGCTAGGGACTGATGTTATGCAGCCTGCACCATTATTGAGTTCAATGTAAGTCCCCAACTAAGCAACAGTTAATTATTATCATTCATCTTATATCTTCTCCGTTACTCAGCAGATATTCAGTGAATATTTCTGTGAATTATTTGATTATGCTTTTTGCTGTCTTCGCTTGACAAGGAAATATTTTAATATGAAAGAAATGAGCTAATATTAAATGTTATTTATTTAATTTACCAATACTCTTGGAAATATCTTAATGGAATTGTTTTCGTCCACATGGCTAAGGCACCAGGTAATAGCACATTTGGTAGAGTGGTTGGACAGGAATCACAAGGTTTAGAGTTTAATTACCTCTTCTTATCCACAAGATTCATCTCCAAATTTTCCTATTTGTGAATATAACAACTATTTAGGGGAAAGCATGTGTTGATGATTAAAAAACGAATTTTAAATTGCTTAATTATCTATTATGATGAATGATTAAATTATATATACAAGATGAGGGTGACGTCTTCTCCCTCTTTCTGTCTCACACATACTCTCTCTCTGTAAACAAATGACGTTCCTTTTCTCTATGTATGTACATCTCTTTCGCTTGATGCTCCCCCCTCTCTATATATTCATTTTATTATTGCTAAATAGCGAGTTTTGTTACTCGTCTGGATAAAGAGGCAAAACTCCTGGGTAACCAGACTCACTATTTAGCCTTAATAAAATGAATATTTAAACTCTACTTAGGTATTGAGTACTCTTTTCTTTCAGCCATCAATTACATACAGATATATATATATATATATATATAATGTGGCTCTGTAGCATTATTTAAATACTGCCTTATATATAATCTCATTATTTTATTATGTTTAAATGAAAGGGTTTTATTAATACCTGTGAAATATTCTGTTCATAACCACAAAATTTAGCCAACACACTGAGTGCAGGCTGGTTATTACATCTACCATCGCTCCTGGTTGTAAATCTATCCTCTTTTACATTTGAGATATTTTTTAGAAATGTAGTAAATTGACAATCTGAAATATTTCCTCATTTATTTTCTTTCTAATTTATTTTAACTGTACTAAAAGTATTATTTCTATGTCTTTGTGTACTATATTATCATTTTGTTGATCAAGCCACCACATTTTAGAGCAGTTACCACAGGGATTATAGGTAAGTCAGTGTGTATTGGTTATTGAACTCCAATAACATTTTAGTCAACAGTTTGTCTCAAATATTTTCTATGCTTGAAAAATTGTGATAAAATATTTTTAGTATTAAGAAAATGATAGCATATAAATTCTCAATATTGGAAAATATACCTAACTTTTCTTAATGTAAAGGCACTCTCTAGTTTGGGTGGATAAAATATTTTTACAAATAAAAAAAAACATCATTTTAAATATCATAATTGGTTGCACCACAAGAAAAATAGTTGATTTCAAATACTATTTAAATATGAAGGGTACATTTTATTAGTGTAGTCTGCTCCAACTTAGATACTAAACTTCAGATAACAGTTATATCGCTATCCTTAAATTTTTACTGCCTCCATCATTTCCAGATAAAATCTCCACATTCATACATATTAAAATAATATGATGTCTGTCACAGTACTAGTCACTAAATTCAATGTTGTTGAAAATCACCTGCAATAAAATCTTGGAAATTTAGAGTCATTCTCTGATCAAGTTCACTTTGTATGTCTATACTGCAGCAAATTCTAGGTTCTTCTGTCATATACAAACAAATTGCACTGCAATAGAGTGGTATACACTCCTCCATACCACCAACTAGTGTGTAGCAAGAAAGATATCCTAGAAGTGATTTTAAACAAGATGTTATACCAGCTACTCCCAGTTATTCACTTTATTATTTTAAAAAAAGGTCTAAAATCTGTCTCAAGCCGGTGCTTATCCTGATTTCTGTGGTATTAACTGACTGAGATTACAAGACACCCACTGGACAGGACACCAGTCCATCGCATGGTTAAACCTCCAGTTATTACTGGTACTTATTTTTGGATGAATATACTGGAGCAATATGAAATAAAGTGTTTTGCTCAAGAACACAACTCACAACCCATTTCAGGAATAGAACCTATGAAATTATGATTGTAAGTCCAACACACCACTCAGTTATCCCCATGTCATATGTCTTCAGAAGCAGTGCAATGTTATTTAACAACTATGAATTATTTTAAATACTTGACACAGTAAATCTCTATATATGTTATCATTTACAGTCAGTTGCTTTTTCTTGTTTCAGACATTCAGTTTTGTGGCTTGTCTTAGCCATAACAAGCATAAATTTTACTTTAAAGAGCTTTAAATATTCATACAAAATGAATGAAGATAAAATTTCCAAACAAATTATTTAAATAAATACATCGTCATCATCATTTAATGTCCACTTTCCATGCTAGCTAGGGTTGGACGACGGATCGACATAGAATTCTTTTACTTCAATAAAAAATAAAATATGTAAGGTGGGATTATGATTAGTTGAGCATTTGTATCTCTCAAATAATCATAATCCCATTGAAAAATAAGAATTTTATGTATGTAAATAAGCAAATAAGACCATCAGACTTAAATCTAAACATAGATATACCTAACACAAACAAAGTAATCACTGAATGTCCCTAAATGTAAATAGGGCCACCAGACCCCTATATGTAAATAATACACTCCAAAAACAAAGCCATCTATAAACAAATCACCCAGGGGATAAGACCATTGAATGTCAAACTTGTAACTAATACACTCATTAAAACAAAACTAATTACAAACTCTATATATCTTGCTAGACTCTTATCATATTTGTATGCTATTGCCAATGACCCAATTCATCTATTTCAATGATGTCCAGCCTTAAAAACTATTTTATGCCAGTGTCCATAATCATCTTCACATACCCCTACCATCCTGTCCACTATCCTAACCCCACTCCCTGAGTTTTCCTTTATTTGTAGTGTCTCTGCTATTGAATTTTAGTTCTTGTCTGATGACCCTGTGATAAACCGGTGAAACTCCAGAGTAACAAGACTCACTATTTAGTCTTAATAAAATGAATATTAACACTCTACTTCGGTATTGAGTACTCTTTTTTTCTTAGTCATCAACCACAGAGGGATCATCATCACTGTTTAACGTCCATTTTTCCATGCTAGCATGGGTTAGACAAGTTATCCTGTTGTGAGCCATGCTAGGTCAGGTGACTATGTCTTGCTCATACAGAACCGATTTTGGCTTGATTTCTACAGTCGGATGCCCTTCCTAATGCCAACCTCATTTACAGTGAGTACTGGGTGTTTTTTGTCGTGACGTCTACACGACCATTTTATAATGCAGTCTGGAGGCTTCACTGTGTGGGGGTGGACGGTGCGTATATATATATATATATATATAAATATATATATATATTTAAACTACTAGATCCTTCTTCGCCCACTTATTCCTGAGGGGGTCGTGGAGGCAGATTCCTCAAATAGTCCTTCCAGTGGATCCTGTCAAAAGCAACCGTCTCCAACTGATCCTGCTGGATCCTAGTTTCAAAATGTCCCACAAGCTCCCTTAACACTTCTCTACTCTAATTAATTTGGGGCAATATCATAAGGAAATAATGATTATTTAGATTTTTTTTTTCTTAAACAAAATATTTTACAATTCAAATAATTCCAATTTTATTTCTAAAATCTGCTTTATGATTAGAAAGAGTTGTTTTTGTTTTTGTTTTTGTTTTTTACTTTCTATAGAAATTCTGAAACACAAAAACCTCGATCATCAGATGCTGTTTCTAACACACAACCCAGTGTAAGTCTGATTCTTCGTGCTGAGCCCACAGTCACAAGTATTCTCAAGGTAACACAACTTTATTATTAGTTTACTATTTTGTGACTTCTTTCTTTCTTCCTTCAAGCTAATTAGATTCTAAAATTCTTTAAATTACAAATTATCTCGTTATTTTAATTTATGTTTGTGTTTTGAAGAAGGGTGGTTCTGATCAATTTATGTTTGTTGAAGAGACGGAAAAAAAAAGTTATTTAGAGCAAGTTTGAGTAACTTACCTATGACATTCTTGTATATTTGACTGCTAAGGTAAATGACATCTCTCTCTTAATACTTACTGTCCATATTTCTTGCTGCCTATATTTTCCTTATTTACATTTTGATAAACATATGTTTTATCTTTCTTAAATACCTTTTCTTAAAACCTTTATTTTATTTGAAATATATGATTTTAAATATATTTGTTTGGCCAATTACAACTTCAAATTGAAAATATGTTAACAAGATTTTGGTTAAATTTTAAGTTCCATTTCCAGGTTTCTGTGGTTGCATGTGTATGCTTGTATCTGTTGGTGTTTGTAATTTTGATATCAGTATCTTTGCAAGTCTGTTTTGCTATATATACAATTATTCTTTCATATTTTTTTAATATATTTGCTACCACATCTATACATAATGTGACTTCTTCTTTGCCCACTTATTCCTGAGAGGGTCATGAGGGCAGTCCTTAAACACTCCTTCCAGTGGGTCCTGTCAAAGGCAACCATCTCCAACTAACCCAGCTGGATCCCCAAGTGAGATCAGCCAAGTTCATGGGTGTTATCCTGCCAGTTGGTTTTGCCTGTAAAATATGTCCAGCGATTCTTTCCTGAGACATTCTAACCACATGCCCATAGTATCAGAGCTGTGATCTCTCAATTCCAAGAAGTAGCGGCTAAATCACTGATCTCCAAGCTATACACTATCAAGTAATATTACTCCAAATACCCTTCAGAGGAACCCCATTTCGGCCACTTGTATTTGTGATCATATTCTTTGTGACAATATGGTAATATATTTTCTATATTAAAAATCAAAAGTATCTGTAATGTTATAAATAAATACCTCAACCTAATGCCATACTTTAAAATATTTTTAAAATGTAAAGAAATATCATTAAAACACTTAAAACAATTTTATTTAGGTCATCCAACATTCTGTTTTTCTCCTAGAGCCTCCCTCACTGTTGCTTCTTTTAACCTCTATGCCTTCAGTGTTGGTTGGTATTTTCTCTACTGAGATCTTCACCCACCTTTCACTCTCATGTCACATACAACCAGATGGTGCTGTGTATGTCACATACAACCAGATGGTGTAACAACTTCGAGTCTCATTCACCCACTGTCTACAAACTCTACAGAAATCATGACACTAATACCTCCTTTCCATCATGTCTCCTGCACACAACATATGTCCACTCTTCTTCTATTCAGTATATCCACCACTTCTACCAATTTCCCTCTCATGGTCCATATATTCCATGTCCCAAACCTCATATACTGGTCTGCACAAGGAATATCTGGCACTCCTCCCTTGTATTGACTGGCTTCTACAAGAGAGGGTGGGGTGCCTTTGGCTAGATGTTATATTCATCTTGAGGTCTTTATGGAGGTAATTTTTTTATGGCTGGATGCCCTTCCTGGTACCAACTCTTTTAGTCACCTCTTACTGAGATATGATGTACCTATTCTAAACCAGATACATACAGTAAATATATATATCATCATCACCGTTTAACATTCATTTTTCATACTAGCATGGGTTAAACAAGTTGTTCCGTTGTGAGACAAGCCAGATCAAATGACTGCGTCATGCTCATACAGGGCTGATTTTAGCTTCGTTTCTACAGCTGGATGCCCTTCCTAACACCAACCACATTTACAGTGTGAACCGGGCACTTTTTATCGTGACACATACACAACCACTTTACAGTGTGGGCTGGGTGCTTTTTATAGTGTCACCAACACAACCACTTTACAGTGTGGACTAAACGCTTTTTGTTGTGGCACCAAAACAACTAATTTACAGTGTTGGGTGTTAGGGTGTGGTTGGAGTGTTCAGACGTGGGAGGGGGAAGGTAGTGCATTCTAGATGTATGCTTCAATCCTTGCTCATGGGAAGACATGTCTTCTGCATTACTGCATAATACTAGAGATCTCATTCCTATGTCAACGCCTTTGAGAAGTGCAGTTGTGCAAGGTCAGCTTTTACCACTTCATCACAAGTCTTCCTAGGTCTTCCTCTTCCATAGCTTCCATCAACTTTGAGTGCTCTGCACCTTTTTATACAGCTGTCATTTGCCACATGCATCAAATGTCCATACCACTGCAATCTTCTCTCCTGCACACTGCATCTGATCCCACTTATGCTCAGTTTCTCCCTGAGTTCATTTACTTTGCTGTTCTTGTATATTACTAATACTCATCCATCAAAGCATGCAAGCTTCATTTCTTTCCAATTTGTGCAAGTCCTTTTCACATAGTGCTCATGTTCCACTGCCATGCAATATATATATATATATATACACACACACAGGGTGAATAAAAAAAATGATAACACTTCGAATATCCTTAGTTCAAACCATTAAAAGCAACATATGAAAAATTCACTATCTTCTGATGTTTCTCTCCAGGGTTACAGCATATATTCCAATTGATCTCCATTTGAATCTATGCATTTTTTGAGGCACAATGTGAAGTTTAGCATAACGTCTTTACAAACAGACCAAGTGACAGGAAAGTCATCCATCTAATAAAACTATATCAAATCTATGACTATGTGGCAGGAAGGTCATCTATCTAATAAAACTGTATTAAATCTATGACTGGGTGCTTTTTGTCATGTCATCAACACAATCACTTTAAAGTGTGGACTGGGTGCATTTTGTGCTGTCACCAACAAAACCACATTACAGTGTGGACTGAGTGCTTTTTGTGCTGTCACCAACATGACTACATTACAGGGTGGACTGAGTGCTTTTTGTCATGTCACCAACACAACCACATTACAGGGTGGACTGGGTGCTTTTTGTCATGTCACCAGCACAATCTGTATTTTACTAACAGGCATCCCTTTTATGTTGTTTGCAATTAATTGATCTAGAACAATATAAATGAGACAATTTAAAAAGATAAAGAAAACCAAAGTAAAGTTAGTCCCCGGTCAGCTCTGAATGAGCAGACCTGTGATGAAAGGCTTTCTGGCCATAAGAAAAGTTCTTTGTTTTGACTAGACACCCACCTTTTAAAAGTATGTATCTTCAACTCTGAATGTGATTGAATGAGAGAAATAGAGGGATATTGTAACTGTTTATTTTCACTGGAAAGTCTTTTCATAAGATACACTCTCTATTTTGTGCTGTTGTACAATGACATTGTAAAAATCAAGATTGCTCAGTGCTCATATGGAATATCTAACTTTCAGTTTAGAAATGTGGAGAATAAAACACTTTTTTTTTGCTTTGTTTATTATCACATTTAAAAAAATATTTTTACTATAAAAGCAAAGCCTCAAATTCAATGTATTCAATTATTTTCAAAGGTTTGATGAAAATATTGTATGTAAATTAAGTCTGATTTCAGTGGCTCAACTTTCCATTTTGTAAGCCTTATAAGGCAGAAGGGAGTTCAGATTTATAAAAGTCTTGGAGATTGTAGGAATGAACACACCTATGTCATTATTTCGGCAGAATTTTGGTGTTCTTATCACCCAGCTGGTCTTATTGTCAATTGCTTCCTCGTTTGAAGTACACACACTCTCTCTTTCTCTCTCTCTCACACACACACATGACATTCCTCTCAAATGGTATATTTCCAAGACCTTTCCATCTTTGGATATTTGGTAAAAGAAATTTAGGAATTTCCAATTTGAGAAATATTTTTATTGAAGTATTAAATTTGATGAAGGTGAATTTTTGAATTTTTTGTTTTAAATTTTAGAGAATAATGAAGCTACTATATTTTATCACAACATATCTCCATTAAAATATGCTGTGATGATGATGATGACTGTAATGATAACTGCAATAATAACTGCAATAATAACTGCAATAACTTTGAAAGGTGTATTCTAATATAAACACTGAAAGTATGTTTGGAACACAGCAAGCGAAGTTTACAATTGAAACAGAAATAGAAGTTTTACTATAATATTTTTGACTATAATATAGTCTAATAATGGGGCGTATAAACCTACTGAACAGGAAAAAATGGGTATCAGCACAGATGGGAGTCGAACACACAACTCTCATTTGCTGGATGAGTACGCTACCATTACACCATATGAACCCACCCAGTTGTTTCTGTTAATGTACTCATCCGGTAGACAAGAAGTGTGGGTTGACTCCCATGTGTGCTTTTCCGTTCAGTGAATTTATATTAAATAGTGAAAAATATTACGGCGAAGCTTCTATTTTAATTCTATTCTAATATAGTTACTGATAATGAGGAGTTCTTCAATTTTGTCTACATGTGTTAGTTTAAAGTATTATATTTTATAAATTAAATGTTATTATACTCTGACCTTTTTTTTATAATTATTTTTATAATCTATTCAACAAAATACTGTGACATCAATCAGAACTGAAATATTGAAATATTCAACTCTTTTTTCTCCCATCTATAATCTTTAAAGTGATCTCATTGAAAACTGGTTCACTCTGACTAGAAAAATGTTTAAAGGATTTAAAATTTCAAGAATTTTTTTCCCCTTCAGCTAGTTGCTTTATTTCTGTATCACCTGTATCACAATAGATCGATACATATATATATATAATACCATCCAGGAGAACTTTGTTGAACATTTTTATTTCAGTGTGACTTAACTAAATATTTTGTGGTCCAATGTTTTAAATTCTGAAAAAGTATTCGGTTGACTTGCAGTTTACTGGTTCCCCTCATAATATGGTGACTGTAGAAGATGTGCATTCAGTAAGTTTGCTATGATTTTCAGTATTATGTGAAACCAGAAATAACTTACATTGATTTCCAACACAGTATATCTATTTCTCTCTATATATCTTTCTCTATCTCTATCTCTTCCCATTCTATCCCCTTCTGTTTAACCAATATAATCATGTACGTAATCCCTTCACTAGTTTAAAAAACCCCAAAAGGTGTCTTTTATCATTAGTTGTAACTAGAAATAGTTGTTTAGAATAGAATTCTTTGCAGTAATACTATTATACAAATACTAGTCTAAAATACCAGTAATTAATAAACTAGGAGTTAGAACAAACGTGAAACTTTAGAATCCCATATTGTCCAACTTGAGACATTCTTCAACTGAGTGCATGTCTTCTAAGATCTTTACTGACAGTTCATCTTATAAATATCTAAAGTACTGTTCTCTCTCTTTAGAGTCGGCTGACCACTGTTAGTATAACCATTATTATTATTATTATTTAACCCTAACTATATTGATAGATTAACTTTCTAGATGTGCTGAATCACTGAGTGTGGTATATTGTATTAACATGTAATTGATATATGTATATATGCTTTCATGTGCAAATGTGTGTGTGTTTGTGTATCGTTCTATACTCCTTTTCTTTCTTCCATTTATGTAGACAGACTTTGAGCTGATAATGATGTATATCTATCTCAACTTGAGGTATACATCCAGGACTGGTTGTTTCTCTCTATAAAAAAATAAACTAGTTCTCATTGCAGAATCAATGGATTATCTGAAAAAGAAGTTTGAAATTTGGAAAGATGGAAGTGAGCCAAACTAGCTAAAGATGAACATGGTTCAGAGACTAGTTAGTAGTATAGGTCTAAGAACTACAATATCATTTGTTTTACTTTATAGTCATAGTTGCTAAGATATAAGGATTAATTTAGTCAACTTCTACCGCAGTTGTTGATAATAATAATAATAATAATAATAATAATAATAATAATAATGAAATTATTGTGTACAGTGCTCAGGTGCAGTACAACTTATCAAAGGTGCATGTATAGTACATAGAATAATGAACAAATGTCAGAAAAATGAACAGTGTATGAGTCCTAATATACATGTGTGTGTGTGTATGAAGGGGGGGATATCAGGTGTAGTGTTGGCGAATTTCAGGAAGCATGGAGGTTTTAAAGGATGCAGTGTTTCAGCAGCTAACAACTGATGCAGGTACTCTGTTCCATGATTCAGCAAATCTGAGCGTGAAAAAATGTTTCCAAAAGTCATGGGAGCTGTGCTGTTTTTTTACTTTGTAGGTATGCCCACGGTGTTAGACACATGGAATTCAAAAAGGTGCTCAGGGTTGTTGTTGGCAAGATGGTTAATAATATACAGACATTATGAAGCTATACATGTGTGATGTTAGACTTGAATGGTGGACAATACAGACCAACAGTAGTATAAGTTGAATATTGTCTATTTGACATGTAAAGCTGTCTTAAGAGAAAGGTTGAGAATGTGAGTTAAGGAAGTGACTGGACATTAAAAACATGCTATGTGGTGTAAAAATATAACTGTATTATTAGGTGATGTGAAAGATGTCCATAATAAAAGTAGACCAATGAAAACATGGGAGAGGGAATAATTATATCAGACTTGTATAGTATTAATGTTTAGTTATATACACAGATTCTACACACTTTCCTAAAAGCAAACGCATGTATTGAGCACTGTAATGTTTCAGCACAAACCCATAAATATACACACATACGTATTATAACATGAAATAGACAATAGCTGTATTTAAAAGACTGTTATATGTACACAACTCCTTCCACTAACGAGATTGAATTAACAATCAAAACACAGTGCCATATCTGTTTTGTTCATGTGATCAAATAAAACTTAGAAAAACAGCCACATTTGAACATCATTCAAATCTTAAATTAAATTTTAAATAATTCATTAAACAATTTCTTCTCTCAACTTTTAATTTTATTTGGTCTTAATTTATAGAATATATTAACATAATTTTAAGGTATGATAAAACCAGTGTTCCTCTCTCTCTCCTCGGTATTATAACAATTGTCTTACATTCACTAGCACATATGCACACTTCTGCAGACCCCATATAAATCCACTTCCCTGTTATTTCACATTCCGTACTTCCTTTCATTGCTCTCCCCCTCCCCCCTGAACTTATTTTCAACAGTCACCAGAAAACTGCAACTCAACCATGTTGAAATTTGTTGTATGTTATTTTTTTTTTTCACATACTCACATTGCACAGACTTTCTGTATGTAGCTCTTAACACATACTCTCTCTCTCTCTCTCATCTCTATATAGCTCTCTATATCTCCCTCTTGTATTTATATAGCTCTCTCTATCTCTCTCCCTCTTGTATCTATATAGCTCTCTATCTCTCTCCCTCTTGTATCTCTATAGCTCTCTCTATCTCTCTCTCCCTCTTGTATCTCTATAACTCTCTCTATCTCTCTCTCCCTCTTGTATCTATATAGCTCTCTCTCCCTCTTGTATTTATATAGCTCTCTATCTCTCTCCCTCTCATCTCTATATAGCTCTCTCTATCTCTTTCCTTCTTGTATCTATATAGCTCTCTCTCTCTCTCTCTCTCCCTCTTGTATTTATGTAGCTCTCTATCTCTCTCTCTTGTATCTATATAGCTCTCTATCCCTCTTGTATTTATATAGCTCTCTCTCTCCCTCTTGTATCTATATAGCTCTCTATCTCTCCCTCTTGTATCTCTATAGTTCTCTCTATCTCTCCCCCTCTTGTATCTACATAGCTCTCTCTATCTCTCCCCACTTGTATCTACATAGCTCTCTATATCTCTCTCCCTCTTGTATCTACATAGCTCTCTATATCTCTCTCCCTCTTGCATCTACATAGCTCTCTATATCTCTCTCCCTCTTGTATCTACATAGCTCTCTATATCTCTCTCCCTCTTGCATCTACATAGCTCTATATATCTCTCTCCCTCTTGTATCTACATAGCTCTCTATATCTCTCTCCCTCTTGATATCCAATTATGGAGCAGAAGAGAGTAAGTATTAGAAACCTATTTTCATGTAAGGAAAATTTCTTTGAAGGAAATATTTTCTATTTCTTATCTTGATTTTTTTTCTTTACACATTTTTTAAAAGGAAATATAATGGTAGGTATTATAATAATGTCAATTACCTTTACAGTCTAAGTTCTAGATAGATTCATTATTTAGAACTGTGTTTTCATTGTACTTAAAACTAAAACTGGACTAGATCTGTCAAAATTAGACATACAATAAAACATCTACCATTAAGGGTAACTTTCGAGGGCCTTTCCATATTTAGAATTAAACCTTATTTTTCACACATTAAAGTCCAAACAAACATTCTAGCCAAATATGGTAAGTATTTTAATATGTTTTTTTTTTTACCAAATATGTTTCAATTAATTGCTGTATGAAGTTCACATGTAAACCTTTAAATTAAATTTCTAATTAATTAGATATTAAATATTATAGCAATAATTTTACTGTAATAGATATTTTGCAGTAGTTGATAATTTTAATTCTATTCTAATAAAACTTCAGGTAATGTGATGTATTTCATGTTTCATGGCACTGTATTTTGAAATCTTGGACTCTTAATCTACATGCTTAGTTTACATGGATGAAAATAAGAACTTAACCCTCTTAATGCCAATCTGCTCTAGACCACCCTTTCATTTTATGATACAAAACTCCTTGTTTTAAAGTGGTATATTTAATTTTAAACAGCCTATCATAATTTTATATAAGAACTTTTTGTTGTGTTCTAAACACCAACTTAGTAATGACAAATTAATTTATCACTCCAAATTCTTGATTATTTTCAAAATTACCATATTTACTCGAATATAAGCCATACCCCTATTTATGTCTGATATAGACAAAAATCCAAACCCTGTTCATAAGCTGAGGCAGCTAATCAACACAATATATTTAGATGGTGTGATTTTGACATTTTCATGAGTATAAAATATATTTATGAAATTTTAATATTTTGGTATTTAAAATGTTTTAAGTGTTGTTTAGATTATAGTTTTTGTTTCACAACTCCATTATGTAACGATTTTTTACTATTTCATCTTTTTTATAAAGTTTCAAGTTTCTGAAATTTTTGTTTACTTCTGGCCACTGATTGGTGGGAGTAGTTGAAAGGAAGAGACCGAATAAGAGAACTTTGTATAGAGATTCATAGAGTAGAAGAGGGAGACAGCAAGTGAGAGAGTGAGAGCAATAAAACAGAAGTCAGAAGTAAGATTGAAAGAAAAAGTATTATTAAATCAAAGAAAAACAACTGGTATGCATGTATGTGTGTGTATGCATATGGGATATTTATGTATTAAAAAGTTCAAATTATAAAAATTTGTTGGAAATATTTTCAAGGGAATTCATAAATAACACTAATGACAATGTAGTAAATGTAGAAAAGCAGTGTTTCATTATAAAATTAGCACCTTATTTATGTAGAATTTGAAGTTGGTGAAAATCGGCAAAATATTGACTTTCAATTACGTCGGACCTCCCTTCCTCCATTTTACCATTGATTTTTTTTGTCATATTTCTTGGCTTCTATACAAGTATATACGGTAATTGAAATATATTGGCAGAGTATTTCATGTGAAATATGGTCACAGAAGGGTGGCTGTTCTTTAGAAAGTCAAATGAGTTTATATAACTTTAAAAATATCAAGTGACTAAAATATTGTAATATTTTCTTTAATTATTGAATTATTATTTCCAATTTTCTAAAAGCAAACTCTTTGTAATATCTTTCATTTATTTTAATTACTACCATATATACTCAAATATAAGCTGACCTCTCTATTTTATGTCAGAGAAATCGGCAAAAATCCAATTCCTGTTTATAAGTCAAGGTAGTTAATCAATACGTTGTTTAGATGGCATATAATAAGCCCCCTCTCTCATTTTACCATTGACTTTTTGGGGTCACATATTCTTTGGCTTATATTCAATTATGTACGGTATATTGTTGCTTTTTTTAACTATTTAAAAAAAAATTTCTTTATTATTTTTTACTTTTTGTTGCTAAGACAATGTTTGGAAATTATTTTAAAATACAGGAAATAGTAATAATTGTTTCTACTTTAGGCACAAGGCCAGCAATTACCCAGTGCATTACTGTTACTTTATTTTATCGACCCTGTAAGGATGAAAGGCAAATAGTAATAATGGTATCTAATTCAGGGACAAGCCCAACAATTTGAAGGGAGGGGAAAGTTGATTAAAATCAACCCCAGTACTTAATTGATACTGTATTTTATCAATCTCAAAAGAACGAGAGGCAAAGTTGACCTCAGCAGGATTTGAACTCAGTAAATACATATAGTGGAACCTCAGTTCACGAAAAAAATCAGTTTGTGAACAATTTTTCCGAATGTAAAATGTCTCAGTTGACAAAAGGTGTCTCAAATAACGAACACATAAGCCGACAACAACAGTTGGCAACAAGCTGGGAGTATCAGCAGGAAAGCGTCACTTACTGTGTAGTTAGTTACTGTAGTGATATCTATGTCTCTCAACATTTTGTATGGGAAAAATAGTTTCGGTTTATGAACATGCCGGAAGACGAACGACCTTCAGGGACAAATTAAGTTTGTGAACCAAGGTCCCACGGTACTTTTTGAAAATTTGGAATTATTTCATGTACTAAATATGATCAAGTAATAACAATTGATCTCAGTTTCTTGGTAAAGAATTTGATTGAAGGGAACATGTTCAGTGAAATCAAACCCGTCACTGTATACCTTTTAACAATCTGTTTCTACAGATGGAGGAAATTTGGGGGTTTTCCTAATTTTTATATTTAGTTTCCTTTTTTACTTTCTTGACTCTTTCTAGACACTAGATGCTGATTACTCCAAAAACCAAGAACCTTTATTAGGAGTATTATCACATATGCTTTCTGGGAAAAGTTTTGAACTAATTCTTGCAGCTGCTGCTGCCACAGGAAAGCTACAAAGCTTTGCTATCAAGCTAGTCAAGTAAGTAGTTGATAATCTTTTTCTCCCTTGTGTCATCCCTCCATCAAAGGTGAAACATTTATTTTGTTTTTTCTAATGGCTAGAACATATGTGGCTTGTCACACCTGCATACTCATAGATTTCTCCACTAACTGGAGCAGTTATGTCAACCCATTGTCAAATTAATAGTCAATCATCTGCAGTCATCTAACAACATTAATTAAAGATGGTTTTGTTATTGATTTTGTATTGGTAAAGCCAGTATAATGTGAATAGGAAATACAATGGTGGAACAAAACAATAGTTTTTACTCTGTATATTTCAGAAATTTTAGAAGTAGATATATCTAAGATTTTCTGGCTTAAAATAAAACCTATTGTTGTGTACAGTTAAAGATTTCTGTAACAAAAGGTAATCTTTTTATATAAGCAAAGATATAAATTGTTCTCTATATTTAGTCTTGATTTTTTATTTGATACATTTGTTTTGTTAATATATTCTAGGTTTAATGAATTTGCTCGTCAAGCAACAGGTGAGAGTGGAAAAGCATCCAATACAAGAGCTCTGTTGTTTGACATTTCCTTCTTAATGTTGTGTCACATAGCACAACTTTATGGTGCCGAGGTAACTATTTCTTCTAATACCATTTACTTTTTACCTCTGACCATCTTTTTCATATTTTACTTATTACTATTACTACTACTACTGCTGCCACCACCAAATTCATAATATTTTGAATCCCTAACCCTCTAACCCAGCCCCCCTTCACTTCAAACTCACAATATTATGAATCTTATTTACTCTTATTAGTGGTCTGCAAGAAATGTTGAATGTTCCAAAAAGTCATATCCCAGTTTGTAATCATGAGAAAACATGAAGCCATGGTTTTTTTTGTACTAAATTTGGCAAAGTTTTAGACATAATATAACATACAAAACTTATATAGTTTCTTTGAAATCTAAACTATAATAAAGTAAGGAGTGTGGGACTGCGTACGGTTTATAATTTTTTATCCCATTAGTAAAATAAGTTGGATTACTTTGAATAAATAATTAATGAATATTACATAATTTAACTACTAAATTTCGTAGATGTTGATTAAATATATTTTATTGGTTATTTAAAGATTCACTTCTTTAAAATTGTCAAATGTCAACACTTCCGGTTAGCGATCGCTTAAATAAACATTCATATATTTCCGTCACTAATTTTCTCCTAATGCAGTTTATATATAATATCGTCTTTTTTTAATGTACCATGGATTACGTTACAGATTACATAAAACAGTGTAACACAGTCTTCATTCAATTTCTGTGTATATTGTCAATTATGATGTTATTTTATTATTATATCTACATGCGTATAATATCAATATGCACACTACACATGCAAGCAGAAAACCACCCGAAGGGTGGTTTTTCTGCTAGTACCTATAATTTTTGACTTAGTATAACATAGAAAACTATATAGTTTCTTTAAAATACCTATAATTTTTTTTATTTACTATTTATACATCTGGATGGCAGCCTTACAATCCTGTATTTCATCAAACATGATATCCTCCAATTAACTGTTATTTTATGAACTCTGTTCTTTATTTTAATTTCCTGTCAATCACTTCTTCACCTACTTATTCCTGACTAGCTTGTGGGAGCAGAGTCCTCGAACACTCCTTCCTGTAGGTCCTGTCAGAAGCAACCGTCTCCAATTGATTTGGCCGGATCCCGAAGCATGACCAGCCAAGCTCTATGGATGTTATCCAACCATTTTGCTCAGGGTCTACCCCTGAGTCTCCTGCTGGTTGGTTTTGCCTGTAAAATATGTCCAGCGATTCTTTCCTGAGACATTCCAACCACATGCCCATAATATCGGAACTGTGATCTGTCAATTCGGAGAAGTAGCGGCTCTACCTGGAGTGACTCTCTGATCTCCGAGCTACACACTTTATCAAGTAATGTTACTCCAAAGATCCTTCAGAGGAACCCCATTTTAGCCACTTGTATTTGCGATTTTATTCTTTCAGTCAATCACCTTCAATCTAATTAATAAACTGTTTTCACATTATTGATCCTGTTCATTTATTTTTGTTTCCAAATATAGATTATTACCTCAAGTCCTGATTGCTCGGAGTCGTTCTTTGCTCAATGGTCAATGAAATGTCTACCAGAAGATGGTAAATATAAATGTATCGAGAATAGCAGTCCAAGTGATCAACACAAAGTTGATCTACTTTTAAACCAGTTTACAAATGGAGGGGAACATAAAAACAGGTAAGGACTTAAAACTTTTCAGCTAAATCACTTTTAATTTTAGTTGAATTTTATCTTTCATTAAAAATATGTCAAGAAAAGGGGTTAAATCCCATGATTGGTACTGCACTGTCAAAGGCCAAACTTTACTTGCTATAAATATATACACAATAAGATAAAACTAACCAATACAGAAGTAGAAGACTTTTATTAACATATATTCTTTTACTAGAACTAGAAACATGCACCAACAGAAAGAAGCTTTACTACTAAAAGTGTTTTTTAAATATTTTTATTTTGTGTGTGTATGTGTACATCATCATCGTTTAGCGTCCATTTTCCACACTTGCATGGATTAGATGGCTTGTCATGTTATGAGACAAGTCAGGTCCAGAGACCATGTCCTGCTCATATGGATCTGTATTTTGGCTTGGTTTCTATGGCTGGATCCCTACCTAACATCAATAATATTACTGTGTGGACTGGGTGTTTTTTATTGTGGCACTAAAACGACTATGTTACAGAGTAGACTGGGTGCTTTTTGTCATGTCACCAACACAATGTGTCCAACCCACACCCTACCCCATCCTCCCTCTCCCGTTCCATCCACTGTGTCGATGACACAACAGTCCACACTGTAAGGTGGCCGTGTAGAAAACACGGTGAAAAGGCTCCCAGTCCACACTGTAAATGTGGTTGGTGTTAGGAAGGGCATCCAGCTGTAAAAAAAACCTGCCAGAGACGTTTCTGTGCGAGCGAGACATGGTCTCCCAACCATTCCCGCATCAAATGGAACAAAACCGCCTAACCCATGCTAGCGTGGAAGACGGATGTTAAACAATGATTATATATATTAGAGTACTCATTACCGAAGTAGAGTTTTAATATTCATTTTATTAAGGCTAAATAGTGATTCTTGTTAGTCTGGATTAACAGGCGAAACTCCAGAGTAACAAGACCCTTTATTTAGCCATAATAAAATGAATCATCATCATGATCATTCATTTTCCATGCTTACATGGGTTAGATGGGTTGTCCATGACATGAGACAAGTCTGGCCAGATTGGCTGCACCGGACATTGCTCAGATGGAATTTCAAAATTTGGCCAGTGTTTTTATATATATATATATATGTGTGTGTGTGTGTGTGTGTGTAGAAACATACTACAAACATGTATTATATCTGTCATAGAAAAAAGTCTCATGTAATATAGTTTGTGATAATAAACCAGCTAAGTATAACGAGTGAGGTGGGAGGGTTGTGATAATGAACCAGCTAAGTATAACGAGGGAGGTGAGAGGGTTATTTTAATTATGTTCAGTAAAAGTTAACAATGTGTCTAAAACTCAACTTGAATTCATGACAGTGTTTCATATTTTTTATGACTGAATGATATTGAAAAACTATTTATTACATTACTATATTAATACTTCTTCTACACAGCATGGCTCGTTGGCATGAAATCTGTATGAATGCTCCATTTGCAATGCAAGAAGTTCTCTTTGCATGGGAACATGGTGCTTTATCTGCTGATAATGTTAAGGTAATTATTATTATTATTATTATGATTATGAAAGGGCGGTGGATTGGCAGTATCGGTAGAGGGTCGGCCGCCATGCTTTGAAGCATGGAGTTACCTCCCTTTATGATCTGAGTTCAAATCCCGCCGAGGTTAACTTTGCCTTTCATCTTTATCGGGTCGATAAAATAAAGTACCAGTAATGCACTGGGATAATTGCTGGCCTTGTGCCAAAAGTAGAAACAATTATTATTATGAAATGGTCAGCCTACTGTCGTATATGTTGCAAATATCTAAGTTTTTTCTATGTGCTACATTCCTTTATAAAGTTTATATTTTTGAAAACTAATTTATCTTGAATATATATATATATCTGTATATCTACTTTTTCTATAGAATATACTAGATTGTGTAAAGAAGAAGATGTGTTGTCTACCCGTAGTAGTATCAGCCTGGTTATGTAGTTATATGAACACTGTAGGAGAAGAAGCTCGGTCAAAACCTCATAATATGCTCGAACAACTCAGTCGAGTTAATCCTGATTCACAAGGACAATATCCTTCTGAAAATTATCATGAAAGGTAATTATTGTTTTCCTGCTTTGTACCCAGTCTACTCTGTAAAGTGATTGTGTTGGTGACATGACAAAAAAACACCCAGTCCACTCTGTAAACTGGTTGTGCTGGTGAAATGACAAAAAAAACACCAGTCCACTCTGTAAACTGGTTGTGTTGGTGACATGACAAAAAAATATCCAGTCCGCTCTGTAAAGTGGTTGTGTTGGTGACATGATAAAAAACACCCAGTCCACTCTATAAAGTAGTTGTGCAGGTGCCACTACTAGGGAAGATGGAGCAATGAGTGTCACCCATTGCTCCATTTCCCCTAGTAGTTACTGGTGTTAGTCCAACAGGAGCCCGCTTATATCTCAACTAACCATCATATCTGGTGGTTGTATTGCTATCCACCACCTACAACCCATTCTCTATAAGAACAGCTTAATAACAATACAATCAAGGCCATGCATCTGGCATGTTACTCCTATTACTGTAATGGTGTCTTCTATGTTAAACTGACTCTCTTCTCTTGAGCAGCCATTTTTATGTTAAATGACAGTGAACATAATGCTAGTCTTAAACCTATTTTATAACACATGATATAAACAGATTCTGTTAACTATTGTTCTTCAGTTAACTGATTAATTGCCTGTATAAATTTTTTAGAATTAGAATTTTTTTATTTACTAATTTAATTTTATAATTTTTGTTTTTCTCCAAACAATTTTAGGTCTCATCTTATGAGCATAATTTTATGTAAGATGAGCAATGATATTTTACCTGCCTCAAGACGCTCTACTGCTCAGCAGTATATTCCTCCAAAGGCACTACCAGGAAAAGTAATGGATGAGACAACACAAGCCATCTTTGAAAAAGGCTGGGTAGATTTACGAAGTCTCCATGCTTTAGAACAATTACTTAATTTATGTGGCTCCGATTGGTTTAGCGATAGACTTGTTGCAGTAAGTTTCTTTCTTTGTCATCCTTTTTGTTTTGTATTTGTTTTCTCAACATATATATATATATATATATATATCAGCAGTGTTAGTCGAGGGGAGTATAATAAGTAAGGCAATCAAGGATATGAAGACTGGTAAGGCGGCTGGGCCTTCGGAAATAGTTGCTGAGATGCTGAAGGCATCTGGCACGGTGGGACACACCATGGTCACCCGCATAGTTAACCAAGTCGTACAGAATGGGGTTGTTCCGAAGGACTGGCATAGCAGCATCATCGTTAACTGTTATAAGGGTAAAGGAGACGCCCTAGATAGGAGTAACTATAGAGGCATTAAATTAATCGACCAGGTCATGAAGGTCACGGAAAAAGTAATAGCGCAACTAATCAGAGAGAGAATTGATCTAGATGAAATGCAGTTCGGGTTTGTGTCAGGCAAAAGCACCACAGACGCTCTTTTCATAGTACGACAACTACAGGAGAAGTACCTAGCTAAAGGTAAACCCCTCTACTTAGCTTTTGTCGACCTGGAGAAAGCCTTCGACAGAGTCCCCCGCTCCATTATCTGGTGGGCTCTTAGAAAACTAGGCGTTGACGAATGGCTTGTGAGGGCTATACAAGCCATGTATAAAGAAACAGTCAGCAAGGTTAGAATTAACAACGAATATAGTGAAGAGTTTAGCGTAAAAGTTGGCGTCCATCAGGGCTCTGTTCTCAGCCCCCTACTATTTATTATTGCCCTTCAGGCTATAACAGAGGAGTTCAAGACAGGCTGCCCATGGGAACTCCTATACGCAGACGACCTGACACTCATAGCGGAATCAATGGCCGAGCTAGAGAAGAAATTCCAAACATGGAAGCACGGCCTAGAGTCAAAAGGACTTAAAATTAACCTGGCTAAGACCAAAGTTCTAGTTTGTAGGAAAGAAAACAAGGCGGCGGTCCCTTCTGGGAAATGGTCGTGCTCGGTATGTAGGAAAGGCGTAGGTAGAAACTCCATCTTATGTCCTAAATGCAAAGTATGGGTGCATAAAAGATGTAGTGGGATCACAGGTAAGCTAACTAAGAACATAGACTTTACATGTGGCCGGTGTTCTGGTGCAATAAGTAGCAGCAAGTGCCCACAAAATACTAGCTCTTTCAATTGCGCAGAGGGTTTTATAGAAATAGTGGACAGCTTCCGTTACCTGGGCGATAAAATCAGCAGTGGGGGAGGGTGCTCTGAAAGTACTGTAGCTAGAGTCAGAACTGGTTGGAAAAAGTTCAGAGAGCTTATACCACTATTAGCTGCTAAAGGGTTCTCCCTAAAAATGAAAGGCAGGTTGTACGATGCCTGCATACGAACAGCAATGTTGCATGGTAGTGAGACCTGGGCATTGTGTGCAGAGGATATACGCAGACTAGAGAGGAACGAAGCTTGCATGCTCCGCTGGATGTGTAACAGTAATATACGTGAACGGCAAAGCATAAACGAACTAAGGAAAAAATTAGAGATAAGAGGGATCAGATGTTGTTTACTCGAGAGAAGGCTGCGTTGGTATGGACACGTGATGCGCATGAAAGTCGATAGCTGTATTACAAAGTGCAGGGCAATAAAGATAGACGGTAGCCACGGAATAGGCAGACCTAGAAAAACATGGGATGAGCTGATAAACTCCGACCTCACACACTTACACCTCTCCAAGACAATGTCACTGGACCGTGACCTTTGGCGGTACTCAGTAACAGAGAAGACCCGCCTTGCCAGTAGGCATCTCTAACAAAATACACCCCTCCCGCCGCCACCCCCACCCCATCCACACCACCCCGTTCTATGTAAAGTTATGTTGGTGCCGCGCCATCCAGGCCGAAACAAATGAGATCGTGTAGGTGTCACGACAAAAAAACACACAGTCCACGCTGTAATGTGGCCGTGTAGGCAACACGGTAAAAACCTCCCAGACCCACACTGTAAATGTGGTTGGTGTTAGGAAGGGCATCCAACTGTAGAAAACCTGCCAGACAGTCCTATGCGAGCAAGACAATCACTCTTGCCTCAAGTGGGACTACCCCCGTCCAAACCCATGCAAGCGTGGAACACGGACGTTAAACGTTGATGATGATGATGATGATGATATCATTCTTTCTTAGTTTTATGGTATGGTCCCATAACTCCTGAGAGAGTCGGGGCACCGTATTTACATGCAGCTTTTCTTGAGCATTTTTAATCCTGGTAAAGCCTATTCCTCTCCTGTCCTGAATACAACAGATTTCTTTCAGAGAAGGATAGAAAGTAAGAAAGAGATATATAGAGGAAGAATCAACCCCTGTGTTAGACTGGTACTTTTTTTATTGACCACAAAAGGATGAAAGGCAAAGTTGACCTCGGTGGGAATCTGACATTCTAACACCTTTCTCGGTGTTATAATTGTACTTTAAATACAAATAAGGCTGTGATTTTGTTCTGTCAAGAGAGAGTGTATAATATATTGAAGGATTCTTTAAGTAGGTATGACTGGGATTAAGAAGTTTACTTCACAACCACAGTGTTCTGTCAAGAGAGAGTGTATAATATATTGAAGGATTCTTTAAGTAGGTATGACTGGGATTAAGAAGTTTACTTCACAACCACAGTGTTCTGTCAAGAGAGAGTGTATAATATATTGAAGGATTCTTTAAGTAGGTATGACTGGGATTAAGAAGTTTACTTCACAACCACACTGTTCTGTCAAGGGGGAGTGTATAATATATTGAAGGATTCTTTAAGTAGGTATGACTGGGATTAAGAAGTTTACTTCACAACCACACTGTTCTGGGTTCAGTTCCATTCTACAGCACATTAGACAAATGTCTTCTACCATAGACTCAAGTACCAATACTTTGTGAATGGAATTTGGTAAACAGATTATGTGAAGGTTCATTGTATATCTATGTAGTTGTATATTGGCAAAACATTGAAACATCTTTGATAAAGAACAAAAACAAAATGATGCTTTGAATAAATGTCCTGTGTAGTATTTGTTCTGCCCAAGTTACACAATCAATCCCTTGTCACTCTATTAGAATTGCAGTGATCCAGTCATTCACCTAATAGAACCCTGTAATCAATAATGCTATTGTTCAGCAAATGTGATATAAAATATAAATCATAAGTATCTTATTTCTATAAATTGATAATATACCTCTTCTCATTACTTGCCGTATATTTGAATATTTAGTTAAATATATCTTGACATTGATTTTAAAATATCATTAGCCAATAAAATACATTTTCTTAAACATTGAATGAACTGTTTTTCATTAACATAAAGAATCCAACCTTTATAACTCTTGCTCTACATCTAAACACACAATTAACAGATTGTAATTTGCTGTTTCTTCAGATGATGTTAACTGGAAACCGTCTAGAAGATTTATCCTTATCACTTAGTTTATCATTTGCTCTTTGTCACATGGACCTTGAGAACATCAGCCTAAGTCTGCTTTTACACACTCTTCCCAATATATTGAGTTCCCGACATAAAATGCATATGCTTGTCAACCCACGGGGTGCAATGTTAGCAAAGCTATGTGTTATGTGCATTGTGGGGGCTCAGATGGCTAAATCAAGTAGTAAAGGTGAGTTTGTATTTTATATAATCTTATTTGTTTTTTATAACAAGTGATATATATATGTTAGAAATGGAAGCACATGGCTTAGTGGTTAGAGCATTGGCCTTACAATCGAAAGGTTGTGAGTTCAATTCTCAGACCGGGTGATGTGTTGTTTCCTTGAGCAAGACACTTTATTTCACATTGCTCCAGTTTACTCAGCTGTAGAAATGAGATGATAGGGACTGGGGTCCCTATCATTCCACTGTAAAGTGGTCGTGGAGGTGCCACGGCAAAAAAGCACCCAGCACTCACTGTAAATGAGGTTGGTGTTAGGAAGGGCATCCAGCTGTAGAAATCAAGCCAGAATCAGTTCCCGTCCCACCCTTGCAAGCAAGGAAAAAGTGGACGTAAAATGAAATGATGATGATGATGATGAAAGATGAGGGTGTAAACCATAGTTCGATTTATTTGCTACAAAACCTGATGCCAAAAAAGCATTCACTCCACCCTGTAAGATGGTCATGCTGGTGGCATAACAAAAAAGCACCCAGTCCACTCTGTAAAGTGGTCATGTTGGTGTCACAACAAAAAGCGCCCAGCCCACACTAAAAAGTGGTCACATTGGTGTCACAACAAAAAGCGCCCAGCCCACACTAAAAAGTGGTCACGTTGGTGTCACAACAAAAAGCGCCCAGCCCACACTAAAAAGTGGTCACATTGGTGTCACAACAAAAAGCGCCCAGCCCACACTAAAAAATGGTTACATTGGTGTCACAACAAAAAGTGGTCACATTGGTGTCACAACAAAAAGCGCCCAGCCCACACTAAAAAGTGGTCACGTTGGTGTCACAACAAAAAGCGCCCAGCCCACACTAAAAAGTGGTTACGTTGGTGTCACAATAAAAAGCGCCCAGCCCACACTAAAAAGTGGTCACATTGGTGTCACAACAAAAAGCGCCCAGCCCACACTAAAAAATGGTTACATTGGTGTCACAACAAAAAGTGGTCACATTGGTGTCACAACAAAAAGTGGTCACATTGGTGTCACAACAAAAAGCGCCCAGCCCACACTAAAAAGTGGTCACATTGGTGTCACAACAAAAAGCACCCAGCCCACACTAAAAAATGGTTACATTTGTGTCACAACAAAAAGTGGTCACATTGGTGTCACAACAAAAAGCGCCCAGCCCACACTAAAAAGTGGTTACATTGGTGTCACAACAAAAAGCGCCCAGCCCACACTAAAAAGTGGTCACATTGGTGTCAACAAAAAGCCCACATTGTAAAGCAGTCGTTTTGGTGTCACAATAAAAAGCTCCCAGTTGACACTGTAAATGTGGTTGGCATTAAGGAAGGACATCCAGTTGTAAAAACCAAGCCAGAAACACTTCTGTATGAGACCTTGACATAGTGATGATGGTCATTCCCATTGTTATCAATTTTATCACATTATCTTTATCAATAAATAACATTCTATAATTAAGCCAATATCAATATTTTACCATTTCGTGTGTAAATTAATTTCTTTCTTATTTTTCTATTAATTTAAAATAATTGTTAATGTTATTTCATCGATATCAATATATTATTGTATCTATATCAATATACTATTGTATCTATATTGATATATTATGGTATCTATATCAATATACTATTGTATCTATATTGATATATTATGGTATCTATATCAATATATTATTGTATCTATATTGATATATTATTATAACTGTATTGATATATTATTGTATCTATATCAATATACTATTGTATCTATATCAATATACTATTGTATCTATATCAATATACTATTGTATCTATATCAATATACTATTGTATCTATATTGATATACTATTGTATCTATATCAATATACTATTGTATCTATATTGATATATTATTGTATCTATATCAATATATTATTGTATCTATATCAATATACTATTGTATCTATATCAATATACTATTGTATCTATATCAATATACTATTGTATCTATATCAATATATTATTGTATCTATATTGATATATTATTGTATCTATATTGATATACTATTGTATCTATATCAATATATTATTGTATCTATATTGATATACTATTGTATCTATATCAATATATTATTGTATTTATATCAATATATTATTGTATCTATATTGATATATTATTGTATCTATATCAATATATTATGGTATCTATATTGATATATTATTGTATCTATATCAATATATTATTGTATCTATATTGATATACTATTGTATCTATATCAATATATTATTGTATCTATATTGATATATTATTGTATCTATATCAATATATTATTGTATCTATATCAATATATTATTGTATTTATATCAATATATTATGGTATCTATATTGATATATTATTATATCTATATCAATATATTATGGTATCTATATCAATATATTATGGTATCTATATTGATATATTATTGTATTTATATCAATATATTATTGTATCTATATTGATATATTATTGTATTTATATCAATATATTATGGTATCTATATCAATATATTATGGTATCTATATTGATATATTATTGTATTTATATCAATATACTATTGTATCTATATTGATATATTATTGTATTTATATCAATATATTATGGTATCTATATCAATATATTATTGTATCTATATTGATATATTATTGTATCTATATCAATATATTATTGTATCTATATTGATATATTATTATAACTGTATTGATATATTATTGTATCTATATTGATATATTATTATAACTGTATTGATATATTATTGTATCTATATTGATATATTATTATATCTATATTGATATATTATTGTATTTATATCAATATATTATTGTATCTATATTGATATATTATTGTATTTATATCAATATATTATGGTATCTATATCAATATATTATGGTATCTATATTGATATATTATTGTATTTATATCAATATACTATTGTATCTATATTGATATATTATTGTATTTATATCAATATATTATGGTATCTATATCAATATATTATTGTATCTATATTGATATATTATTGTATCTATATCAATATATTATTGTATCTATATTGATATATTATTATAACTGTATTGATATATTATTGTATCTATATTGATATATTATTATATCTATATTGATATATTATTGTATTTATATCAATATATTATGGTATCTATATTGATATATTATTGTATTTATATCAATATATTATGGTATCTATATTGATATACTAGCAGTAAAGCCCGGCGTTGCTCGGGGTTGCTCAGTAGCTGTGTTAAAGTTACAATGTTAAGTTTCTTTTTTGGCTTAAAGTCTGTCTGCACGACTGTCTATCTGCACGCCTAACGAAATTTACAGATACATATATTTTAAATAAACTTATATAATTTTTGCTTTTTTTTACGAAATATTTGCTTGTTTTACGTAGTCTTTAAATAGACTTGTTTTCAAGTAAAAATATTGTTTTAAATGGCTTTTAAATGGAAATGAAGCAAAACGGAAGCTTAGTGTTCGAACTGATGAATTTTGCAGGTCAAAATTTTGCTGGCTCGACAACTGTTCGTGTATTGTGTTAATGTCATTTTAAACGCTGAGAAAGCCAGCGTAATTTTTTTAATTTTTGCACGCAGACGCTCAATGTAAACAGAACAAAGGGAAATAACTGATCACTTACGCTCAAAAATCGATACATTATATTCGATTTCGTCAGATAGGGCCGGTCAATTTGAAATATTTTTTTTCCGATGTCTTCGCTAGGGCTCAATGTACAAGTATAGCAATTTCGGTGCAATTCCGTGAGAGATTCTAAGAGGAGATGTGTGCCAAAAATCGATAGACAGACAGACAACCTCAGTTTTATATATATAGATTATTGTATCTATATCAATATATTATAGTATCTATATCAATATATTATTGTATCTATATTGATATATTATTATATCTATATTGATATATTATTGTATTTATATCAATATATTATTGTATCTATATTGATATATTATTGTATCTATATTGATATATTATTATATCTATATTGATATATTATTGTATTTATATCAATATATTATGGTATCTATATTGATATATTATTGTATTTATATCAATATATTATGGTATCTATATCAATGTATTATTTTCAAACTTACTACAATATTTAGTTTCTTCGATGTAATTTTCAGATTCATTCCATTACACTAAAAGAGGACGCAAACGTCAGTTCCATGAAGTAGATTGGGAGGTTGGTATTCATTTTAAAATCTCTCTTTATTTTTAACCCTTATAAAAAGACCAGACCAGTAGAGCAGATCTTTTCAAGAATATGTATACTTTTCTTTGTGTAGGAAGAGTGCAGCAATATTTTTACAAAATTTCCTAAAACCACACCCAGTCCACCCTGTAAGGTAGTCGTGTTGGTGACACAGAAAAGCCACACCCAGTCCACCCTGTAAGGTAGTTCTGCTGATGACACCATAAACAGCACCTATTCCACCATGTAACGTGGTTGGTGTTAGGAAGGGTATCTAGTTATAGAAACCAAGCCAAAATGCAGATCCATATGAGCATGATGAGGTTTCCAGACCTGACTTGCCTCTTAACACGACAACCCATCTAAAAGGACATTAAACGATGATGATGATGAGTTTGATGTAAAAATAGTTTCATCTTCTTTAGTGATTATCTTATGTTAAGATGAATGTTCTTCCATTATCTAAAACTATGTTGTGATTTAGTTACTCGCTATTTTGAGCAAGTAAAGTGACATGACAAAAAGCACCCAGTCCACACTGTATAGTGGTCATGTTGGTGACACAACAAAAAGCACCCTGTCCACACTGAAAAGTGGTCGTGTTGGTGACACCACAAAAAGTACCTAGTCCACACTGTAAAGTGGTCATGTTGGTGACAACAACAGGTACCCAGTTCACACTGTAAAGTGGTCGTGTTAGTGACACAACAAAAAGCACCCAGTCCACACTAATGTGGTCGTGTTGGTATCCAGTTGTAGAAAGCAAGGCAGAAACTTCTGGATGAGCAAGACATGGACACCTGACTTGTCTCATAATGTTACAACTCATCTAACTCATGCTAGCATGGAAAATGGTCATTAAATGGTGATGATACATTATTTCACATTGCTTCAGTCCACTCAGCTGGTAAAAGTTAGTTGTACCTGTAATTGAAAGACCATTCTTTGTCATACACTGTGTCACATGGAATTTCTCTGAGAATTACATTAAGGGTACACATGTCTATGGAATGCTCAGACACTTGCACATTAATTTCATCTATAAGCTGTTTTGTTGATTGAATCAAATGTAACACTGTTGGAACCTACAACAGTTCAACACATGTCCTTAGCATTCAATAATAACTGAATAAATGATAAGAAGATAATGCTTAGACAACAATTTATGGACATTACAAGAAAGAAAATTAATTTTATTCTTGTAACATTTTCTCTTACAGGAACCTGAAGATGAAAATAGAAAAAACAAAATGCGCAAAGTTCATGAACCACAAATTACACTCGATTCGGAAGGTTTTAATCTAGGTAAATATAGATTATTCTTATTAAATTTGTGTTTTCTTCTTCGCCCACTAGATTCCTGAGAGGGTTATGAGGAGCAGAGTCCTGAAACACCCCTTCCAGCAGGTCCTGTCAGAAGCAACTGTCTCCAACTGATCCAGCTGGATCCCCAAGCGAGACTAGCCAAGCTCATGGATCAACCATCTTGCTTGGGGTCTACCCTTGCTTGGGGTCTACCGGTTGGTTTTTGTCCTTAAAATCTGTCCAGCAAATCTTTCCTGAGACATTCTAATGACATGCCCCTAGTATTGGAGCTGTGATCCCTCAATTCGGAGAAGTAGCATCTCTACCTGGAGTGACTTCCTCATCTAGCTACACACTCTATCAAGTAACGTTACTCCAGTCATACACATATTTTTCTTTGTCTTTTATTAAATCAATTTGAAATGCTATTCATAATCATCATCATCATCATCATCACCGTTTTACGTTCGTTCTTCCACGCTAGCATGGGTTAGACGGGTTGTCCTGTTGTGGGCAGTGTCTGGTCGGCTGACCATGCGTTGCTCATACAGGAACTGATCTGGCTTGATTTCTACAGCTGGATGCCCTTCCTAACACCAACCTCATTTACAGTGAGTGCTGGGTGCTTTTTCGTGGCGCCTACACGTCCACTTTACAGTGTGGGCTGGGTGCTTTTTTGCCCTGGCACCTCCACGGCAACCTTGCGGTGGGGGGTGTGGGGGCATATTGTCTATATGCTTCAGCTTGTACCCATGGGAGGTCGGGTACACTGTATTACTGCGTGACGCCAGAAGTCACAGTCGTGTGTCATTGCCTTTGAGAGGTGTAATTGGGTAAGGTCGGCTTTTATCACCTCATCCCAGGTCATCTTGGGTCTCCCCACTCCGCGGTTTCCATCAACTTCTAGTGCTCTGCACCTTTTTATGCAGCTGTCATCCTTCATACGCATCACATGTCCATACCAGCGCAACCGCCTCTCCTGCACACAGCATTTGATACCTCTTATGCTCAGTCTCTCTCTCAATTCATTTATGCTTTGTCGTTCACGTATATTACTGTTACACATCCATCGGAGCATACAGGCTTCGTTTCTCTCTAATCTACGTAAGTCTTCCACCTTCAACGCCCAGGTCTCACTACCATGCAACATTGCTGTTCGGATACACGCATCATACAGTCTGCCTTTCATTCTGAGGGAGAAGCCTTTTGCAGCTAGCAGTGGTAGTAGTTCCCTAAACTTCTTCCATCCCGTTCTTACCCTAGTTATTGTACTTTCTGAACACCCACCTCCGCTGCTAATTCGGTCACCTAGGTAGCAGAAGCTGTCTACTGTTTCTACAGAGCCCTCCCAGAGATTGGTGGTACTTGTTTCCTGTGGCTGTTTGCTGCTTGCTGTCTCAGCACAGCTGCTGCATGTGAAGCCTACATTCTTAATTAAGCTTCCTGACATCCCGCTACATCTCTTGTGTACCCATTGTTTGCATTTGGGGCAGAGAATGGAGTTCCTACCTACACCTTTCCTACATACTGAGCAAGGCCATTTCCCTGAGGGGATCTGGGTTCTGTTTTCTCGTCTACTTACAAGGACCTTAGTCTTTGTCATGTTGACTTTGAGACCCTTTCTTTCTAGTCCCTGCTTCCAAGTTTGGAATTTCTTCTCTAGTTCTACCAAGATTCAGCTATGAGTGCGAGGTCATCAGCATACAGGAGTTCCCATGGGCATCCGGTCTTAAACTCCTCTGTTATTGCCTGCAGGACTATGATGAACAGGAGGGGGCTAAGAACTGAGCCCTGGTGGACCCCGACCTGTACGCTAAATTCCTCGCTATACTCATTGCTAATCCTAACTTTGCTGACTGCTCCCCTATACATGGCTTGTACCGCTTTCACAAGCCATTCGTCTACTCCTAGTTTTCTAAGAGCCCACCAGATTACAGCGCGTGGAACTCTGTCAAAGGCTTTCTCAAGGTTGACAAATGCCAAGTAGAGTGGCTTACTTTTAGCTAGATACTTTTCCTGTAATTGCCTCACAAGGAAGAGGGCATCAGTGGTGCCTCTTCCTGGTACAAACCCAAATTGCATCTCATCTATTTTCACCCGGTCCCTAATCAACTGTGTTATAACTCTTTCTGTTACTTTCATGACCTGGTCCATCAGCTTTATACCTCTATAGTTTCCTCTATCTAGTGCATCACCTTTACTTTTGTAGCAGTTGACAATGATGCTATTGCACCAATCTTTTGGTATGATACCTTCTAGTATTACCTGGTTAACAATACGTGTGGTTATAGTGTGACCTACAGACCCAGATGCCTTCAGCATCTCGGCAGCTATACCCGATGGACCGGTTGCCTTCCCCATCTTCATATCTTTGATTGCCTTACTTACTATGCTGCTGCTGGCCTGTCTATAGCGTCTACTTGGGGTAGGGTCTCTTCTTCCCATGCATTCTCCTACATTTAGTAATCTATCATAATGACTCTTCCATGCATCTTTCTTCTCAGCACTTGTGAGGGCAAGCTCACCTTTATCATTCCGGATACACTTCTCTCCAATGACATCACAACTATCTCTGACACACTGCCTCGCAATCTTGAATACCTCCTGTTTCTGGTCCTCACGTTGCAAAACATGCTTGAATTTTCTATCTTCTGCTTCCCTTCTAGCTAAGTATACTTGTCGCCTAGCTTCCCTCTTGGTCTCTACGTAATGTACCCTGCTCCCCCCGTTCTTCCATTCTTTCCATGCCTGTCTCTTGGCCTTAACTGCTTCATCTACCTTATTGTTCCACCACCAAGTCACTCTCCTCCTGCTTGAGGTCTTACTCCAGCCACAGACCTCATCTGTCGCCTCTAGTAAATTATTTTTTAGGAACTCCCAGTTCTCTTCTACATTAAATGTCTCTATCTGTTCTTCTTTACTAATGATTATTATTATTGTTGATAGGTTTTTCATTAATTATTCCTTATGACTTGTAGATTTTATCACTGCCAAAGAAGAAGGTGAACCATCACCACCCTATGATACTAAAGACCCTTTAAATAAAGCAGTTTGTAAGTAAACATATTATGACATTTATTTGAAAGTAATATTATATACTGATATATAAATAGTCAAAGCAATGTTTTCTATGCTCCAACATGACCACAATTTTATGACTAACACCAGTAAAATAGTAAATGTGTATGTATATAATATATGAAATAATTGGGAGCGTTGAGTGTGTAAATATTTCATAAAATTATAGGGACTCAAACATGGAAACAGCCAGGGAATCGGGTTAAATAAAACACCTTAATGAATGGAAGAGAGAGGGAGAGAGAATGAAAGGACTAGAGCATATGATGTGAGATAAAAAAAAAGGGGGACTGAAAGTGATAGAGCATATAGTGATGACATGGAGAAGTAAAAATGTTACAAGTGGGGCTAAGCCATGTATAGATTCTCTGTTTTTATCAATAGAAATTCAGATTTTCAATGATTTTTTTTTTTTATGCTTCTTTTTTAAAAAACTAAAAGCAGTTTTAAGTCATTGAAGGCAATGTAGAAAATAGGTGAGATATATTAATAATGTGAGAGTTGGCAATGATTTCAGTGAAGATAATCTAGATATAGAGGATTCTTTTAATCATGCTGCAAAACTCGTGGTTTCATCGCGTCATTTGTAAAGGTCTTTTTGCAAAGTAGACACTGTAGTTGCTGTTGGTTATGTGGAGCTGCAATAAACCCATACTTCAGGTAGTCGATACTATACTGCCTACACTTTTTTTTAGACGGTTTTGTTCTGAAAAGATAATAGACAGCAAATCCTAGTGTGGCCTAGTGGTAAGGGTGTTGGACTTGTGATCACAATGTTATGGGTTCGATTCCTGGACTGGGTTGTGTGTTGATCAAAACACTTCATTTCATGTTGCTCCAGTATACTCAGCTGAAAATGAGTATCAGTAATAACTGGGGGCTTAACCCTATGATGGACTGGTATCCTGCCCAGTCTTGTACTCTCAGTCACTTTATGCCATGGAAACCGGGATAAGAACCAACCTGATGAGTCTCCAGGCTTAAGACAGACTTTAGACAACTTGACACTCTACTTCAGTCTTAATATTTAAATATTTTGTTTCCTTCTCCTCCCTAGTGAATCTGATGAGGATGATGAACTCCCTCCTACACAGCAGTATAATCAGTCCTCGAACTGGTTTTGTAGCTGCACTTATTGAAGAAGCAGTACGATGTGGCAGGCAATATTCCCGTCTTATTCTTCAATTCATGCCACAAGGAATGGTAAGTTTTTCATAGCCTTTTTTTCATTTAATTGATTAATTAATATTATCTGAATATTGCTAAATGACAGAGGCTGTATTTGTAAAGATATCTTTAGTTTATAAGCTATTCAAATTTTATTATCAATGCAAATTAATTTGTTTTTAGAAGCTTAACGTTTAAGTTTCTATGGCATTTTTTAAATACATTGTAAAATGTTTCAGGGATTATAACTGAAAATATATATACCATGCCCTTTTAATGAATAGATTTTTGCTCTAGAAACCAGTTTGTCTTTTTTGCTACGTTTACCTCAATTTAATCGGTGATAGGATTTGTTACAGACACTAAGTCTTGGATTATTGAGGTTTATGTTTCCCCAAGAGAATTAGAGACAAGAAAAAAATAGTTTCTACTGGGAATCAAAACTTGTTTATAGATTCAGTTTACCGAGTGCTTAGCAATGAGTTATTACAAAAATGATAAAAATATTGTTTAACTGTTTAATGACTGTTATTACTGTAAACTTACTCTGTTTTAGGTGACTCAGTTGTTAAAATGTTTACCAGGATCTCTAACAAACCAACAAATTCTTTCTATATGTGATTTATCCACCACAGTAGGACGTAAAGTTGCAGCTAAAGCAATATACCAAAATGCACAAATGAAAAAAGTATAAGATTTCATTTTTTTTTATAAATAAAATTATAAATAATTTTCCCTTGTTTATTTTTTATTGAATAATATATGACCTTGCATTTGTAACAACATTCCTACTGTTTGTTTAGTATGTACTGTAGTTGTGTGTTTGTACTATTGAAAGAGGCAATACAGCTTTGATATGGGATGTTAAGGCTGCATGTCGGCATGTGTGCAGAGGGTTGGTGGAGGAGTGAAAAGTGGTATTTCCTGCAAAGGAGTGTTGTTAGAGGTGTCATCAAACAGGAGGAAGATTGTTCAAAACAGAACCAAGTTTGGGGGAATCCTAGAGTTAATAGAGGGCAATTCTACTTGAAATAGGACATAGCAAAGCCATGCTCAACTTCCATCAATGGCATGCTGTCTGATCTCAGAAATAGAGATGGTTGACACCCTAGAGAAAGAATATGAGGTAGTCACAGGAGCACACATTAACCAGGTCTAGTCAGTGGAGTTACAACTCATTACCTGGAGTGACAGGTTCATGTTAAAGTGTTTGGCATCTGGTTAAGTTCAGACCTTCAAGAGGATAGGGACTAAGATGATTTTACATACACAGTGATTCAAAATGGGCTGAGACGAAGCTATCCCTTAAAGCAGTCATGAACAAACTGCAGCCCATTTAGCTTTCTGAATGGCATGCTTAATTTCAAAATTGCCTTGAATTTTTTAGTAATGCGGCCCGCCTCATGATAAGTCACATCCTATGCAGCCCACTGCTCAAAAAAGGTTGCCCATGCCTGCCTCAAAGATTGGACAGAGGTGGAAAATAGATACATCACCTCCATAATATATTACCATCTTATTGTTGTGTTTTGTCTCTGTAGCGAAATCCCGGCTTTATATTTAATCAGAGGTTTTTTTCCAATCATTTGTTGCTATATCTATAACACAATATTAAAGATAACATCCATAATCAAAGAACTCCAAATTAAGATTACTGTAAATGACAGTCCCTGACCAGATAAGAGCATTAGCACTTAATACTTCCCATGGAAGAGTTTCCACCAATTTGAATACCTGTCTAGTGCCAACAAACTCAACATGGAGTTCTGTCATAGATGATATTATGATATGTAGATATTTCCTAGTGATGAGCAGATGTCTTATGTCAGGTTCCTTTTTATGCAGCTCATCTCATCCATGAGTCAAACATACAAGGGTCAGCTGAAAAGTTTATATGCCTACTATGAAGGAGTGGTGCTGTGGCATTAATTTCCACTCTTAAGTAACACCAAAGTTTTATGTGTGCATGTATAAATATATATTGTTTCTTTCCAGGTAAACTGATATGTCTGTTGAAAGACTTCAAAAGTAACTAGTAGTGACTTCTCTTGAAAATGGACAAAATTCAACATTGTGGTGTTATCTGCAGAAAAAAGGGTTTAGCCCCAAATGACATTTATGCTGACATGGTTGCTACATTAAGGGATAACCCTCCAGCTTTATCAACAGTGCAGAAGTGGGCATCTGAATTTGACTCAAGGTCTAGACATCATGCAACAGCCACCACCAAAGAAGACATTGTGTTCACCACATGGGGATGGATGACAGGCAACTGACTATAAATCAAATAGCCAATACTATTAACATATCCTGCACAATGAACTTGATATGTCAAAGGTTTCTGCTCAGCAGGTGCCACATCTTCAGTTACTTGATCAAATCATAGGAAAATCCAACATTGGAAACACCCCTCCTCACCTGCTCCAAAGGCGGCCATGGACTCAGTTTTTGGAGATGCAAAAAGTGTTTATTGACCATCTTTCAAAGGGCCACACCATCAACAAAGAGTAATATGCCATCTTGCTGAGGCAGTTATGGAATGGTATCAAGACTGAATGCCCAGAAAAATTGACAAATGGGGCCATTTCATCAGAACAATACTCCAACACATAAGACCTTGGCTGCTGTGGCTTTGAACTGGTTGATAACCCTGCTGGGAAACAATATTATAGTGATATATCTGCTGTTGATGACCAACAGGATGAAAGCTTTTTTACTAATGGGATCCAAACACTGCCACAATAGAAGCGTGTAGACAAGGGGGACTTACATTGAATCAAACCTATATTTAACCCTTTCACAACCATATTTCTAATAATCTACCTTCTATTTCAATTAATTAATGTAAGGTTCTTTTATCAAATTATGCTGGAAAATTTTAATTAAAATTGGAAACCTTTAAAATGGGTGATTATATTTCATAGAACCATGGCAAGTTAGGAATCAAAGGTTCCTTAGTTTCTGCCCTCACCTGAGTGTCCTGCATTTCTGATTATGTAACTAATAATTTGTGATAAGTGATGCAGACTTCACCTATTCATAACCACCTGTCTATCCTGCTTTCTGATGAGCTACCATTTCAAATATATCACTACCATGATTTGGCTAGTAACTAAAATACTATGAAACATTTGGATATTCGTAAAATAGATGAAAAAAAACCAAAAACGACAATATTTCCTCAAATTCAATTTATTTTAATAAGAATACATTTACTTCTTCTTAGCCACACCAACAGTTCTACCACGACGTCCAGTAGTTTTAGTGTGCTGACCTCTGACACGCAAACTAAAAACAGAAAGAAAAACAATTTATAATACGCATTGTGGTATTTCAACAACAAATACATGTGTGTGCATAAGAATAACAGCATTGAAATAAAGCAAGCATGCCCTGGTAGATGTGTAATGCTAGTATGTATGAGGAATCAGATATAATGTGCAAGAAATAAGACTATGCTGATACAGACATGTAATATGTATGCGAGCTGTATAAAGTGCAAAGTAGACAAGGATATTTTCTGTTATACACTTAGATCTACCTCTGTGCTGCAAACAGCAAGACATGACTTACATCCCATTCTCTTCACTGCTTCATCTTAACCCCTGCTTTTATTACCACACACAAAAACACATTTACCTTAGAACACAGCAATCTCCATGTGTTGAGACCACTATTCTGCAAAGGTGGCTGGTGTTAGGAAGTGTACCCAGCCATAGAAACCACCCTAAAAATGGTCAAGAGGACTTCAATCAGGTCATGGACATGAAAACCCCTTTAGTGCCGATGCCAGAATAAAGTTCACCCAGTACAAACAAAATGGTTGGCTTTAGGAAAGGTATCCAACCAAACCTGAAATGTAAGATGTGGCTCCTGGGAGGAGTTATTCTGATTTAGTCTGTGTAAATCTAATCCGTGACAGCATGCAAGAATGAACTCGTATCCATCAATGTCTTTTTTTAAATCTGATTCTCAAATCACTGCAGATCCACAACGCACCAGCATAAGAAACAACATCTTACACCCAAGACAAGTACCACTATACGTAACTAATTTACTTAAAACTGCTACACAAATAAAAATGAAAATTGCCAACAAACCATTCCTCTTACAAAATCTAAATCATTAATTATACTGACCCCCAGAAATGACGCAGACCACAAAATCTAAATCATTAATTATACTGACCCCCAGAAATGACGCAGACCACGATGTGCTCTAATCTTTTTTAATCGCTCCAAATCCTCACGCAGTTTGTTATCAAGAGCATTTGCCATAATCTGACTGTATTTGCCGTCTTTGATATCTTTCTGTCTGTTAAGGAACCAGTCTGGAATTTTGTACTGACGAGGGTTTGACATTACTGTCAAAACTCTATCAACCTGAAATGAAAAACAAAAAGATATTTATATATGAAACTCAATAGCATCAGTAACATAATCAACAAAACAAGTCAGTTGAAATGTGGTCTAATTACTGAAAGGGCACATCACCCCTCCCCTCATAAGGTCAGTCAGTTTCAATAATAAACTACACAAAAGAGTACAATATGATTAAAGACCCAAAACTATTTTAAATTACAAGAAATATATTTTTTTTAAAGAGTACTTCTTCATGGTGTATTATTTCTCATATAATATTGTTATAATAAGAATTTTATTAAAAAAATAGATTTGTATTAAGACTAGGCACCACCCAGATATTTTTCCAACCATGCCTGCCTAGGTGAGATCCATATTGCACATCCTGACAGGTTACTCTTGCTGGTTGTTCAGTTCAAGACACCCAAATAAAACCTGTATACCAGCATAAAATGTAACCTGACCCATCCATCTACAGAATCCTCCCCTCAGTGTACTGAAGGCTCTTCAGTCATGTCAATGACTGGTGCCATAAAATGCACTCACTACACTCAGTAAAGTAGTTGGTGTTAGAAAAACCTTCCAAAAATGACTTGTTTTGTCAGGGGCAAAACAGCCGAACTAGTGTTGGTGATCTACACAATAAAAGACCCAGTACCCACTCTGGGGTTGGTGATAGGAAGGACAAGTTGCAGGAGACCTACCAAAGAGTCAGCAAGACACTTCAGCTGTGCTAAAGACAACCTATTGGTGCACTCCCTAGTGTTGAAATGTATGTAAGCAGGAAGCATGGGCCCTGCTTGTCTGAGAAGTCAGGGGCACCTGCTCAACTCTTGTTAACAGTGCAATAAGTCAAAAACTACAAAACAAGCCTTTTTCTTACAGCTTGTCTGATAGTGTATTGCTCTTATTCCACTGATAAGCAGCGTAAGTGTTTGTGTTGTTATCTATATAGAAAACAAGACATGACAGTTGATTTGGTCTTGATTCGTTAGCCAGAAATATTAAATTATCTCAAAACAGTTCTTACCTCCTCTTCTGTCATTTCACCAGCACGTTTATTTAAATCAATGTTTGCTTTTTTACAAACTACATTAGCAAATCGTCGTCCAATTCCCTATAAAAAAAAAGAAAATGTACATTATTTCATTTTAAAATCAAAATGCAACACAAGAAAAATGGTAATATTTTTATTAATACTAACGTGGAAGATGGGCGTTAAACGATCTGTTCACTAAAGACAATATAAACATTTGAATTAATAAATCATCATCATTTTACGTCCGCCTTTTCCCTGGTAGCAAGGGTGGGACGGGAACTGATTCTGGCTTGATTTCTACAGCTGGATGCCCTTCCTAACACCAACCTATTTTTACAGTGAGTGCTGGGTACTTTTTTGCCGTGGCACCTCCACGACCACTTTGCAGTGGAATTATAGGGACCCCAGTCCCTATCATCTCATTTCTACAGTTGAGTAAACTGGAGCAATGTGAAATAAAGTGTCTTGTTCAAGGAAACAACACATCACCCGGTCTGAGAATTGAACTCACAACCTTTCGATTGCAAGGCCAATGCTCTAACCACTAAGCTATGTGCCTCCATGTTTTTAGATATTTTCTGCTAAATCATTACAGGATGTTAAATGATATATATACAACTAAATATTTCATGTAAAGAGACATTTTAGATCTACGTCCATTTTTCCATGCTAGCATGGGTTGGACGAGTTGTCCTGTTGAAAGACAAGTCAGATCAGACGACACAACCTTCACAATGGTATCGTTACATGTATATTCAAGAGTGGCAGCAACATGGTGTGAAATGGTTTAGTCTAGAATGAAGTCTTATAAAACAGTACTTTAACTTACCTTAATGGCAGTAATAGCAAACATCGACTTCCTACGACCGTCGATATTTGTATTCATAATACGCAAAATATGCTGAAACTTCTCTGGGATTACGAGAGACTGAAAATGAAGCACACGTGTAAGACACATTATTAAAATTACAAACTTCTATTATTTTTTTTAGAGTAAAAAAACTGTATAAAGCTGGCCTTTCCCCCCATGTAATGTCCAAGCTATCTTTACTAATGACTTAATAAAAGTTACCATCCATTTGTTTACCTAAGTTTTCATAGGAAAGTGTTACATATTGTTTTCATATGATATATAAAAATAAAATCCCAGATCCAGCAGTAATGAAAGGTCAATGAAGATCCTGTCTTCCTCACATGTATTTAGAACATATTCCAATGTTGTTTTAAAATGATCGAGGTGGAATTTGGTTGGTGTTTCTAGCAAGTCGAGCAACGTCTTTTGTACGTGTGATCCATCTACCATTGTACGTTTATGTATGTAATTAAATAAGGTATAGTATTCTTTAATACAGTATAGCAGTGACATATTGTGTATATACAGGTGACTGCCAACTCTGGACAAAAGCATGAGGTGTTGTGGCCTAACATGTTTGGTTTGTAGTTAACTAAAGTTCTTCCTAAGTTTGTACACAAAACTGATCACACGATAGATGGTAAGTCAGAGTATATTTGTAACCAATGTGAAGCTTGTTAAAGACTTTCCATAAGGGGGAAATCAAAACCTATAACAAACTATATTTTAATGGGTTAACGGACTACAGATCCAATTAATTATAATTAGAAGACATGAAAATAAAATATTTCTTCTTTAAAAACAGACGTATGTTATGTGGTTATTAAACTTAGCTTCTACAGCTTTTATATCTACATTATTTTCACCTGTAGGGTTTTGAAATAACTTGAAGGCCATATATAAATTTATCATGTGAAAAATGTATACTCAACACACTTTAGTTATAATCTTTAGCTGTAGGAAAACAGTTAAATAAAACTTAAAGATTATAAATTCGATAAAAGGAAAAATACAATACAGTGAAATGCATCGATATGATAAAAAAAATAAATTCGTGTGACAATAAATTTATCGTACACATGATGACGAGGAGGCACTTTAAAGCGGTAATATTTTAAGCATTATTTTGTAGCTAATAGACAATTCATAGTTACCATAATATTAAATTTTGCAGAAGAAGAATATCAAAAAATATATAGGATATTTTTCTTAAAGATGAATTATATAGATGAATAAGATTATGAGAGATAAAAGAGAGAGAAATTTCAGGGAGATCTTACCATGGTTGCAGATATACAGGAAAAGGAAGTTGAAGTGATCACGTGATTTCAAAATGGCTGCCGCAGCAGAAGACAACAATGTCAAAGAGGTGGGACAATTTAGTTTGTCAACATATAATTATCTTTCTCCTTATTACGTTGATCAATATATATTATACATTACTTCTGTTTGTCTATTATCAATATCTACAATATATTATTGTTTACAGTATACTATGTAAACATGTCATATGTAATATATGTATATAGCTGCAATACAGTTTAGTTTATCTCTGGTTGTCTAGATAATTTATATCTGTCACTTTAATGTGGCGATGGGTTTAGATTTAAACAGGTTTTTTAAATTTCATCCATGAAAAATAATATAATAAAAAAAAGTGTCTATATTGTTATTGTTTCGGTCAGATAGAAAATTTCACTTAATTGAAATTGTGTTTATATATAAAGTCTTGTTCTAAATTGATATTAGGTGATATATTCAGTTAGGTGTTGGAAAATATGATATAATTGCAGCTTTTTTTATATTTTAACGATAAAGAACTCGTTTATGTTGTTTAGTTCCAGATCAGTCCAGACTGCACATACAAGAGAACAATAAAATAACTGAAATTTAAGCCATGTAGGTCCATATCAACTGATCTACCGCTTGCCTGGTCTAAAGATGTTAGAGAGTAGTCTATATCATCTGGCTCACCCCTTATTTAGCCTAAACAATTGCGAAAGTTGGCGCATCTTTCCCAGAAGAACTGTCACTGACTAGTTGTATCAACACATGTTATATCTTCTTAATCTGTGATTTAATCTACATTTATACATACCTGATGGGCTGGCCATGTCTCTTATTTCAGAGACAACAGGTGGACTATTGGAGTGACAAAGTGGACACCAAGATAATAGAGAAGAACCAGAGAGTGACCAAAGGCCAGATACCTCGGCCCCATATGGCCCTGTGTGGTCAGAGATAGGAAGCAATGAAGGTCAACTAGGGAGGGATTCCTCCAACAGGATTGAGAAGGCTTTGGATTTTAGATTTTGGAATTCATTGTAAATTTTCTAAAGTACTGGGATATAACTTGAAATCTGAAGCCGGTTGATGATTTTAATGGATGAAACATTAAAGAAAAATTGTAAGATTAAGGAGGAAGTATTTTTAGATGAGACTTGAGAATGTTGAACATCATAAGTAAAATGACAGATGACTGGGATGTATTAAAAAATGTAGCATAGATGATAAAAACTGATATTAAATCGATAATGATCATAAAAATATAGTGATGTACTAAGTATAAGATAAATCTGTCTGTAATAAGACATTTGCTAAAATAACTACGTTTATATTTAATAGGCTCTTGGAAATTTTGATGTGGTCCCTGATCTTGGAGTTTTAGACCTTACTTCAGAAGATTTTCTCTTGGATGAAGTTGATTGTAAGTCTTGTTTGTTTGGTATTTACTTTCAAAGGTATATATTCTTCACTTCTCACAGCAATTACTACTTAGGTGAGTCATCTCATTAGCAGGTGAGTTGTGTGTACTGAAAACATAGTAACCAGTTAGAATGAGGTAGGAAAGGTTCCAGAAGCTGTTATCTATACTGGCAATGAAGGATATTTCACTGTGAGTAAAAGGTACATTGTATGATGTTTGTGTACTAACTGTGATCCTGTATAGTAATGAGATATGGGCCTTGAATACAGAGGACATATGAAGGCGGGAAAAAAACAACAAAATGGTTTATTTTTATTCTAGCCAATTAACTACAGAATAGAAGTGGTATTTATTTTCAGTTAAGTTAACTACCCTGGCCTGTCCAAGAGATCAGTAGCCCCACTTCAGTACTGACTTGGTTTATGTAGACCTGTCTAATCATTGTTAGCAGGGAAAGGGGACATTAAAACAATTATGAAGATGATAAAATTAGACTGTCTTAGGGTCTTGTTATCAGAAACTTTCAGCAAAATATTGACCTCAATGTTTTCTTTTTCTTTTTTTTATTTTGTCATTTATTTCGTAGCTTATGTATGAGTATATACAATAATTGACTGTAGCTTAGTAAATATTTATTATGGTATTCATTAGTAATTGGTACTTGGAAACACAGTAACATTATCATATGATTAAAATATTTTAACATCTGGCATGGGTTGGATACATTTGTTTAGTATATATATATATATATATATATATATGTGTGTGTGCCCTGGAGACAGACACTGGTCTCTGGGAGACACAGGACATGGTGGCAATGATGAAGGACAGAGACCACTGGAGAGAACTTGTCCATGGATCTCAGGAATTTTACCCACGCTAGATAGATATATATATATATATATAGCCATCAACATACTACCTAGTAGGTACTTTATATATATTAACATGAATATCAAGCCTGTCACTAGGTGTTGGTGCTCAGGAGTGTTTCAGAACATTCTCAGTGGACACTAATTCATAATAATTTTAAGACACGACCGTGACTTCTGGCGTCACGCAGTAATACAGGGTACCCGACCTCCCATGGGTACATGCTGAAGCATATAAACAATATGCCCCCCCCCCCCCCCCCCACCGCAAGGTGGTCGTGGAGGTGCCACGGCAAAAAAGCACCCAGCCCACACTGTAAAGTGGACGTGTAGGCGCCACGAAAAAGCACCCAGCACTCACTGTAAATGAGGTTGGTGTTAGGAAGGGCATCCAGCTGTAGAAATCAAGCCAGATCAGTTCCTGTATGAGCAAGGCATGGTCAGCCGACCAGACACTGCCCACAACAGGACAACCCGTCTAACCCATGCTGGACGTAAAACGGTGATGATGATGATGATGACAGAGTTTTGGAATAAGCACTGTAATTTTTGACTAAATCTGAGGTTGCACCATTGAAAAATAAAGGAGCAATACCATCCAGTGCCGCCCTTCCCCATTGGTGGCAGGGATCTGATGAATATATAAATACCTCTTCAACACAATATAATTATAACAAGACTGTATTTTACATATAATAACTGAGTTTAGTCAATATCTCTGTTAGTATTTATTAGTAATTGATACTTGGAAATACAGTAAAGTGGAACTTTGGTATTCATTAATAATTGAGACTTAGAAATGTCTATACAGTGAAACCTCAGTTCACGAACGCCTCAGATCACAAACTAACCGGTTCATGAACAATTTTTCCGAACATAAATGTCACAGTTGATGAACAGTATTTTAAGTAACGAACACGCAAGCTGGCAACAACAGTTGGCAACAAACTAGGTGTATTGGTGAGAAAGCATCACTTGCTGTGTAGTTATTTACTATGGTGATATCTATCTTTCACACACAGTCACTCTCTCAACAATTCGTATGAGAAAAATAGTTTCAATTTATAAACATTACAAGTGATGAATGAAGTCCATGTACTGAGATTCGACTGTATTAGTATTTAAAACACTTATTTCTCTTTACTTATTGTAGAATTTCAGTTTGTTTCTTATTTTTGTGAATATTTATTATTGTTTGTTACTTTGTAGTTCATATACAACAAAATTTGGAAGATGATATTGTAAAAGAAGCATTAAAAACCGTGAGTAAATGGTTTCTGAAATTAATTTTTGAACCCTCTTTTATTTTTCACACTTTAAAAAATCAAACAAATTAATTAATTAATAATGGTTCCTGATTTAGGCACAAGGCCAACCAGTGCGTTACTGGTACTTTATTTTTTCAATCCTGTGATTTGAACTCAGAACATAAAGGGGCGTAACTCTATACCACAAAGCATGTTGTCCAATGCTCTACCAAGACTGCCAATCCACTCATTCATTTCATTTTCATTTTATTTTACGTCCACTTTTCCCTGCTTGCAAGGGTGGGACGGGAACTGATTCTGGCTTGATTTCTACAGCTGGATGCCATTCCTAACACCAACCTCATTTACAGTGAGTGCTGGGTGCTTTTTTGCCGTGGCACCTCCACGACCACTTTGCAGTGGAATGATAGGGACCCAAGTCCCTATCATCTCATTTCTACAGCTGAGTAAACTGGAGCAATGTGAAATAAAGTGTCTTGCTCAAGGAAACAACACATCACCCGGTCTGAGAATTGACTGGGCTTTAATTAATTCGTAATTCTTATGGGATGAGAAGAAAACTTTAGTTCAGTGTCTAATCTTTTAATTCGATCACAGCATCTATGGGAGGCAGTAAATTGGCAGTCATTAGATCATTGGATAGAATGCTGTGTAGTATTCGTTTGGGCTCTCTGAGTTCAAATCATGCCGAGGTCAATTTTGCCTTTCATCCATTCAAGATTGATAAAAAAAGTACCAGTCAAGTACTGGGGTAGATTCTTCCTTTATATCTCTTTTGCACTTCCATTTTCTCACTCTCTCTATCCTCCTCTGGAAGAAATCTGCTGTATTCAGGCCTGGAGAGGGGCGGGCTCGTGCAGATTTAAGAAACACCATATGTCAGTACAGTGCCCCTACAACAGGAGTTACGAGACTAAAGAAAAAGATAGCCGGTATGGGAGATAACTTTGAACATTTTCGGGGTTTTATTAGATCTCCACAGTGAAGCATATTTGTCTTCATACTTGCCAGAATAATCATAAAAGAATCACTATATTAATATACAATGTATACAAGTAGAAATGAAAAGTTTTAATGATTGAGGAAAATTACCTTATTTCAGCTGCTTGTATTCGTGATCGTATTCTTTCGGTCATTACCCAAGATTCAGACCATAGGTGAGGGTTGATACAAATACAGAATTGAAGATAGCGAGTTTGGCTTTACCACCCTACCTCCCTTCTGATGACCGAATGCTGAAGCTGGGGCTACCCCAACTCCAGCAGTTCCCAGCCATATTAACATATATTGATGTAATTTATATATATATATTTTTTATTCTTGAAGGGTGTTGATCTCAGACAATATTCCAAGCAAATAGAAAAAGAATTATTAGAGGTTGAAAATGCTTCAATACAAGGATGTATCCTTTTCATGATATTCTGAGCCCCCTTAATGTTTATCATTCTAATTGTTTTAGTAATGTTTAAGTTTCATAATAATTGTTTCTACTTTAGGCACAAGGCCAGCAATTACCCAGTGTATTACTGGTACTTTATTTTATCGATCCCGTAAGGATGAAAGGCAAAGTCAACCTCGGCGGAATTTGAACTCAGATCGTAAAGGGACGTAACTATGCTGGAAAGTTTAAGTTTCATAATAAGATATTTGCTTGGTGTACCTTATTAGACCCATTCCTCTATAATGCACAGCTTTAATTTAGGGCAATGAAATTCCAGAAAACGTATCTGTGTTGCACTGTTCTAACTACGCTGTGACATATATTCATATACACATACATATATACTCATATACACATACATATAGCATCCAGCATGCCAAATAATCTAATATGCATTCAAAAGTCTAGAGAATAATTAATAATTACACATTCAGTGAACTCAAACCTTTTTCACTGGAAATATATTGTACATCATATATTTTTACACATACAAACTACTAAAGGTTAGAGGAAACATTGTTGTATTTAACACTAACTTTTCTTTAATATCATATTATAATCTAAGGAAAAAGAATGTTTAGTAAGATTTGTAATAATTTCTGTGGAAAATACATTGGAAAAGCAGCAAGGTTTTGATATGAAATTGTGTGTTGCCAACATGACCATCCCCAAATGGAAAAGTTTATATCGTAAATGTATTGAAATCCAAATCTGGGTGTAGAATTAAGATTTTATTTGAAGAAAAATATTTCATGTTATTCTGTAATGTTTTTCCTTGATTGTGTATATAAAGATATCAAAGAGAGCCAAAATATTGCCAGTCTTCACAAACAGATAGCAGCATGTGATACCATCCTAGAGGTAAGTTGTATAATGTAACCACTTAATATAATGTTGGTGATTTATTTTTTGTACTTTTGCCTACACTGTATAGTTAAGTGGGTGATGATAAAGTGAGAGGCTGATGACTAACTTATAAGAAGACTTCGGGTATTGTTTGTGAGAATTGCAAGTGGTAACAGTAAGAAATTAAATGTGTACATGAATGATTATTGTAGTTCACTTTCCAACCAACTTCTCTTCATTCTACTCCTTCAAGCTTAAAGATGCTTCAGACTGTAGCATCTTTATGGCAACAATTTGCTCCTTATTGCAAAACCAGTCAAAGAAGTTTGACATTTAGAAGAGTAAACTCCAGTTAAAGATTCTGACAAAGTCCAACTTGTATTTCAGAACTGTCTTTGGTCATTATATAAGTTAATTCTTACAGATAGTGTTTGGAAAAATACCTGAGATAGGGAGAATGTTTCAGAAACCTGACGTCCCCCCAAAAAAGTGTAAAATGTTAAATGGCGCTGCCATTATGCTATCTATCCATTTCTCTGCCAACAATATACCTACTCAGCCCACACCAATACTGTTGGTAACACAAGAATTATTCATCATCATCATTTTACATCTATTTCTCCATGTTAGCATAGTTTACAAGTTGTCCCATTCTGAAACAAGCCACATCAGATGACTATGTCTTTCTCATACAGAATTACTTCTGGTTTGGTTTCTACAGCTGGATGCTCGCCTAATGCCAATCACATTTACAGAGTAGACTGGGTGCTTTTTATTGTGACATCAAAATGATCACTTTACAGCCTGGTTTGGATGTTTTTTTGTTATGACACCAAAACAACCACTTTGTAGTGTGGACTGGGTGCTTTTTGTTGTGACAAATTATTGTCTGTGAGAAATCTAGCTGATACTCTCGTTCACAGTCAATAGCTCCTCATATCCACTTTAGCATCTCTACAATCTCTCCAAACTTACCTAACATCATGCTAGCATCTATGGTGGCAGCTCCTCTGAAGGCACCTGACAACAATAGGAAATGTTATAGTGGTGAGTGGGTTGTTTAAGTGATGTCTGTTATAAAACAAAGGAAGGTGATAGTTTTATTGATTATAATTCAATAATTATTGATCATTAAACATCTCAATTACAGAGGATGGAACAAATGTTAAATGGTTTCCAGGCTGATTTAAGCAGTATCAGTAATGAAATTCAAACACTACAGGAACAGTCAATTGCTATGAACATCAAACTGAAGAATAGACAGGTTAGTACTTTTATCTGTCATCAATTTACCTTTTAGTAATTAGGGCAGTGGATTGACAGAATCGGTAGAGCATCGGATACCATGCCTCGCAACATAGAGTTACAACCCATTCTGATTTCAAATTCCACTGAGGTTAGCTTTGCCTTTCATCCTTACGGGGTTGATAAAATAAAGTACCAGTGATGCACTGGGGTTGATTTATTCAACCTTCCCCTCCCAAAAATGGTTAGCCTTGTGCTTAAAACAAAAAAAAACCATTAATTTTTAGTAATTTGTATTTGATTGGATATTGATCAATAGGTGTGTTGATCATTAGTGATGTGTGACTGTGTCACTCTGTCTAGAGAGGGAGATGTCTCTGGCTGTGTAAGCTGAGGTAAAGTAAAGACTTGTCACAAATGACGTTAGTAATGGTGATTGTTAGTGTTGATAATTGATAGTAGTGATGATTGTTAGTGGTGGTGATTGTTAGCGATGGCGATTGTTAGTAGTGGTGATTGTTAATAGTGGTGATTGTTAGTAGTGGTGATTGTTAGTGGTGGTGATTGTTAGCGATGGTGATTGTTAGTAGTGGTGATTGTTAATAGTGGTGATTGTTAGTAGTGGTGATTGTTAGTGGTGGTGATTGTTAGTAGTGGTGATTGTTAGTAGTGGTGATTGTTAGTGGTGGTGATTGTTAGTAGTGGTGATTGTTAATAGTGGTGATTGTTAGTGGTGCTGATTGTTAGTAGTGGTGAGTGTTAGTGGTGGTGATTGTTAGTAGTGGTGATTGTTAGTAGTGGCGATTGTTACTGGTGGTGATTGTTAGTAGTGGTGAGGGTGATTAATAGTGATGGTGATTGTTAATGATGATGATTGTTAGTGAAAGTGATTGTTAGTGGTGGTGGTGATTGCTAGTGGTGGTGCTTGTTAGTGATGATGATTTTTAGTGGTGGTGATTGTTAGTAGTGGTGATTGTTAATGATGGTCATTGATAGTGATTGTTAGTAGTAGTGATGGTGATTGTTGGTGATGGTGATTGTTAGTAGTGGTGATTGTTTGTGGTGGTGGTTGTTAGTAGTGGGGATTGTTAGTAGTGGAGATGGTGATTGTTAATAGTGATGATTGTTAGTGATGGTGATTGTCAGTGATGGTGATTGTTAGTCATGAAGATTGTTAGTGGTGGTGATTGTTAGTAGTGGTGATGGTGATTGTTAGTCGTGGTGATTGTTAGTAGTGGCGATTGGTAGTGGTGGCGATTGTTAGTGGTGGTCGTGATTGTTAGTGGTGATGATGTTTCTGTTCATTTGTTCCTTTCTTTCCCACATAAGTGGCTCTAAAGAAAGGGAGATTGTCTATCTCATCACTGTAGTAAGTGGCTACTATTGTCTCCCATTAGATATGGTGGCAGATAGAGAGAGGTAGAGTAATAGAGGAGAGCCAGAGAGAGAGAGGGGGATAGTAGAGAGAGTAATAGAGGAGAGCCAGAGTGAGAGGGTGATAGTAGAGAGAGTAATAGAGGAGAGCCAGAGAGAGGGTGATAGTAGAGAGAGTAATAGAGGAGAGCCAGAGAGAGAGGGCGATAGTAGAGAGAGTAATAGAAGAGAGCCAGAGTGAGAGGGTGATAGTAGAGAGAGTAATAGAGGAGAGCCAGAGAGAGAGCGATAGTAGAGAGAGTAATAGAGGAGAGCCAGAGTGAGAGGGTGATAGTAGAGAGAGTAATAGAGGAGAGCCAAAGAGAGAGGGTGATAGTAGAGAGAGAGTAATAGAGGAGAGCCAGAGTGAGAGGGTGAAAGGAGGCAGCAAAGAGAGTAGTAGAAGAGAGAGAGAGAGAGAATCCTTTCTTATTTCTTCTTGCTAACCCAAACAATAGAATATTACGAAAAATATCATTTCTATATTTCAGGCTGTACGGGGAGAACTGAGTCAGTTTGTTGATGAAATGGTGATTCCTGAGAGTATGGTGTCGTAAGTTACATATATTACATATATTACATAGCATGGTGTCGTAAGTTACATATATTACATATATTACATAGTATGGTGTCGTAAGTTACATATATTACATAGTATGGTGTCGTAACTTACATATATTACATAGTATGGTGTCGTAAGTTACATATATTACATAGTATGGTGTCGTAACTTACATATATTACATAGTATGTTGTCGTAAGTTACATATATTACATATATTACGTAGTATGGTCTCGTAAGTTACATATATTACATAGTATGGTGTTGTAAGTTACATATATTACATAGTATGGTGTCGTAAGTTACATATATTACATAGTATGGTGTCGTAAGTTACATATATTACATAGTATGGTGTCATAAATTACATATATTACATAGTATGGTGTCGTAAGTTACATATATTACATAGTATGGTGTCATAAGTTACATATATTACATATATTACATACTATGGTGTCGTAAGTTACATATATTACATAGTATGGTGTCGTAAGTTACATATATTACATAGTATGGTGTCGTAAGTTACATATATTACATAGTATGGTGTCGTAAGTTACATATATTGCATAGTATGGTGTCGTAGGTTATATGTATTACATAGTATGGTGTCGTACGTTACATATATTACATAGTATGGTGTCGTAAGTTACATATATTGCATAGTATGGTGTCGTAAGTTAAATATATTACATAGTATGGTGTCGTAGGTTACATATATTACATAGTATGGTGTCGTACGTTACATATATTACATAGTATGGTGTCGTAAGTTACATGTATTACATAGTATGGTGTCGTAAGTTAAATATATTACATAGTATGGTGTCTGAAGTTACATATATTACATAGTATGGTATTATAAGTTACATATATTACATAATATAGTGTCGTAAGTTACATATATTACATAGTATGGTGTCGTAAGTTACATATATTACATAGTATGGTGTCGTAAGTTACATATATTACATAGTATGGTGTCGTAAGTTAAATATATTACATAGTATGGTGTCTGAAGTTACATATATTACATAGTATGGTGTCTGAAGTTACATATATTACATAGTATGGTGTCATAAGTTACATATATGGCATAGTATGGTTTCATAAGTTACATATATTACATAGTATGGTGTCGTAAGTTACATATATTACATAGTATGGTGTCGTAAGTTACATATATTACACAGTATGGTGTCGTAAGTTACATATATTACGTAGTATGGTGTCATAAGTTACATATATTACATAGTATGGTGTCGTAAGTTACATACATTAAATACTTGCATTACATAGTATTGTATCATAAGTTACATATATTACATAGTATGGTATTATAAGTTACATATATTACATAGTATAGTGTCGTAAGTTACATATATTACATATATTTCATAGTATGGTGTCGTAAGTTACATATATTAAATAGTATGGTATTATAAGTTACATATATTACATAGTATGGTATCATAAGTTACATATATTACATAGTATGGTGTCGTAAGTTACATATATTACATAGTATGGTGTCGTAAGTTACATATATTACATAGTATGGTGTCGTAAGTTACATATATTACATAGTATGGTGTTGTAATTATATATATTGCATATATTACATAGTATGGTGTCGTAAGTTACATATATTACATAGTATGGTGGCGTAAGTTACATATATTACATAGTATGGTATCAAAAGTTACATATATTACACAGTATGGTGCCATAAGTTACATATATTACATAGTATGGTGTCATAAGTTACATATATTACATAGTATGGTGTCGTAAGTTACATATATTACATAGTATGGTGTCGTAAGTTACATATATTACATGATATGGTGTCGTAAGTTACATACATTACATGATATGATGTCGTAAGTTACATACATTACATGATATGATGTCGTAAGTTACATATATTACATAGTATGGTGTCGTAAGTTACATATATTACATAGTATGGTGTCGTAAGTTACATATATTATATTGTATGGTGTCATAAGTTACATACATTACATATATTACATAGTATGATGTTGTAAGTTACATATATTACATAGGCTGGTGTAGTAAGTTACATATATTACATAGTATGGTGTCGTAAGTTACATATATTACATAGTATGGTGTTGTAAATTACATACATTACATAGTATGGTGTCGTAAGTTACATATATTACATAGTATGGTGTAGTAAGTTACATATATTACATAGTATGGTATCGTAAGTTACATATATTACATGATATGGTGTCATAAGTTACATATATTATATAGTATGGTGTCGTAAGTTACATATATTAAATAATATGATGTCGTAAGATACATATATTACATGATATGGTGTCGTAAGTTACATATATTACATGATATGGTGTCGTAAGTTACATATATTACATAGTATGGTGTCGTAAGTTACATATATTACATAGTATGGTGTTGTAAGTTACATATATTACATAGTATGGTGTCGTAAGTTACATATATTACATATGTTTCATAGTATGGTGTCGTAAGTTACATATATTACATAGTATGGTGTCATAAATTACATATATTACATAGTATGGTATTATAAGTTACATATATTACATAGTATGGTGTCGTAAGTTACATATATTCCATAGTATGGTTTCGTAAGTTACATATATTACATAGTATGGTATCAAAAGTTACATATATTACACAGTACGGTGCCATAAGTTACATATATTACATAGTATGGTGTCATAAGTTACATATATTACATATATTACATAGTATGGTGTCGTAAGTTACATATATTACATAGTATGGTGTTGTAAGTTATATATATTGCATATATTACATAGTATGGTGTCATAAGTTACATACATTACATATATTACATAGTATGGTGTCATAAGTTACATATATTACATAGTATGGTGTCGTTAGTTACATATATTACATAGTATGGTGTCATAAGTTACATATATTACATAGTATGGTGTCGTAAGTTGCATATATTACATGATATGGTGTCGTAAGTTACATACATTACATAATATGATGTCGTAAGTTACATACATTACATGATATGATGTCGTAAGTTACATATATTACATAGTATGGTGTCGTAAGTTACATATATTACATAGTATGGTGTCGTAAGTTACATATATTACATTGTATGGTGTCGTAAGTTACATATATTACATAGTATGATGTCGTAAGTTACATACATTACATAGTATGGTGTCGTAAGTTACATATATTACATAGTATGGTGTCGTAAGTTACATATATTACATCGTATGTAGTCATAAGTTACATATATTACATAGTATGATGTCGTAAGTTACATATATTACATAGTATGGTGTCGTAAGTTACATACATTACATAGTATGGTGTCATAAGTTACATATATTACATAGTATGGCGTCGTAAGTTACATATATTACATAGTATGGTATTATAAGTTATATAAATTACATATATTACATAGTATAGTGTCATAAGTTACATATATTACTTATATTACATAGTATGGTGTCATAAGTTACATATATTGCATAGTATGGTATTATAAGTTACATATATTACAAAGTATGGTATCATAAGTTACATATATTACGAAGTATGGTATTATAAGTTACATATATTACATAGTATGGTGTCGGAAGTTACATATATTACATAGTATGGTGTTGTAAGTTACATATATTACATAGTATGGTGTCGTAAGTTACATATATTACAAATTTAGTCTTGTAAGTTACATATATTACAAATTTAGTCTTGCAAGTTACATATATTACATAGTATGGTGTCGTAAGTTACATATATATCATAGTATGGTGTCGTAGGTTACATATATTACATAGTATGGTGTCATAAGTTACATATATTACATAGTATGGTATTATAAGTTACATATATTACATATATTACATAGTATGGTATTATAAGTTACATATATTACATATATTACATAGTATGGTGTCGTAAGTTACATATATTACATATATTACATGGTATGGTGTCATAAGTTACATATATTACATAGTATGGTATTATAAGTTACATATATTACATCGTATGGTGTCGTAAGTTACATATATTACATATATTACATAGTATGGTATTATAAGTTACATATATTACATATATTACATAGTATGGTGTCGTAAGTTACATATATTACATATATTACATGGTATGGTGTCGTAAGTTACATATATTAAATAGTGTGGTGTTATAAGTTACATATATTACATAGTATGGTATTATAAGTTACATATATTACATAGTATGGTGTCGTAAGTTACATATTTTCCATAGTATGGTGTCGTAAGTTACATATATTACACAGTATGGTGTCGTAGGTTACATATATTACATATTATGGTGTCATAAGTTAGATATATTACATAGTATGGTATCATAAGTTACATATATTACATAGTATGGTGTCGTAAGTTACATATATTACATAGTGTGGTGTCGTAAGTTACATAAATTACATAGTATGGTGTCGTAAGTTACATATAATGCATATATTACATAGTATGGTGTCATAAGTTACATATATTACATAGTATGGTGTCGTAAGTTACATATATTACATAGTATGGTGTTGTAAGTTACATATATTACATAGTATGGTTTCATAAGTTACATATATTACATAGTATGGTGTCATAAGTTACATATACTACATAGTATGGTGTCATAAGTTACTTATATTACATATATTACATAGTATGGTGTCGTAAGTTACATATATTACATAGTGTGGTGTCATAAGTTACATATATTACATAGTATGGTGTGGTAAGTTACATATATTACATAGTATGGTATCGTAAGTTACATATATTACATGATATGGTGTCGTAAGTTACATATATTACATAGTATGGTGTCGTTAGTTACATATATTACATAGTATGGTGTGGTTAGTTACATATATTACATAGTATGATGTCGTAAGATACATATATTACATGATATGGGGTCGTAATTTACATATATTACATGATATGGTGTCGTAAGTTACATATATTACATAGTATGGTGTTGTAAGTTACATATATTACATAGTATGGTGTTGTAAGTTACATATATTACATAGTATGGTCTGTAAGTTACATATATTACATAGTATGGTGTCGTAAGTTAAATATATTACATTGTATGGTCTTGTAAGTTACATATATTATGTAGTATGGTGTTGTAAGTTACATATATTACACAGTATGGTGTCGTAAGTTACATATATTACATAGTATGGTCTTGTAAGTTACATATATTACATAGTATGGTGTCGTAAGTTAAATATATTACATAGTATGTAGTCATAAGTTACTTATATTACATATATTACATAGTATGATGTCGTAAATTACATATATTGCATAGTATGGTGTTATAAGTTGCATATATTACATATATTACATAGTATGGTGTCGTAAGTTACATACATTACATATATTACATAATATGGTGTCATAAGTTACATATATTACATATATTACATAGTATGGTGTCGTTAGTTACATATATTACATACTATGGTGTCGTAAGTTACATATATTACATAGTATGTTGTCATAAGTTACATATATTACATAGTATGGTGTTGTAAGTTACATATATTACATAGTATGGTGTCGTAAGTTACATACATTACATGATATGGTGTCGTAAGTTACATACATTACATAGTATGGTGTCGTAAGTTACATATATTACAAATTTAGTCTTGTAAGTTACATATATTACATAGTATGGTGTCGTAAGTTACATATATTACATAATATGGTGTCGTAAGTTACATATATATCATAGTATGGTGTCGTAGGTTACATATATTACATAGTATGGTGTCGTAAGTTACATATATTACATATATTAAATAGTATGGTGTCATAAATTACATATATTGCATAGTATGGTATTATAAGTTACATATATTACATAGTATGGTGTCGTAAGATACATATATTACATAGTATGGTGTCGTAAGTTACATATATTACATAGTATGGTGTCGTAAGTTACATATATTACATAGTATGGTGTTGTAAGTTACATATATTACATAGTATGGTGTCGTAAGTTACATATATTACATAGTATGGTGTCATAAGTTACATATATTACATAGTATGGTATCATAAGTTACTTATATTACATAATATGGTGTCATAAGTTACATATATTACATAGTATTGTATCGTAAGTTACATATATTACATAGTATGGTGTCATAAATTACATATAATGCATATATTACATAGTATGGTGTCATAAGTTACATAAATTACATATATTACATAGTATGGTGTCATAAGTTACATATATGACATAGTATGGTTTCATAAGTTACATATATTACATAGTGTGGTGTCATAAGTTACATATATTACATAGTATGGTGTCGTAAGTTACTTATATATCATAGTATCGTGTCGTAGGTTACATATATTACATAGTATGGTGTCGTAAGTTACATATATTACATATATTACATAGTATGGTGTCGTAAGTTACATATATTATATATATATTACATAGTATGGTGTCGTAAGTTACATATATTACATAGTATGGTGTCGTAAGTTACATATATTACATAGTATGGTGTCGTAAGTTACATATATTACATAGTATGGCGTCGTAAGTTACATATATTACATAGTATGGTATTATAAGTTATATATATTACATATATTACTTAGTATAGTGTCATAAGTTACATATATTACTTACATTACATAGTATGGTGTCATAAGTTACATATATTACATAGTATGGTATTATAAGTTACATATATTACATAGTATGGTGTCGTAAGTTACATATATTACATATATTACATAGTATGGTATCGTAAGTTACATATATATCATAGTAAGTTGTCGTAGGTTACATATATTACATAGTATGGTGTCATAAGTTACATTTATTACATAGTATGGTATTATAAGTTACATATATTACATCGTATGGTGTCGTAAGTTACATATATTACATAGTATGCTGTAGTAAGTTACATATATTATATATATATTACATAATATGGTGTCGCAAGTTACATATATTACATAGTATGGTGTCGTAAGTTACATATATTACATAGTGTGGTGTTATAAGTTAGATATATTACATAGTATGGTATTATAAGTTACATATATTACATATATTCCATAGTATGGTGTCGTAAGTTACATATATTCCATAGTATGGTGTCGTAAGTTACATATATTACATAGTATGGTGTCGTAAGTTACATATATTACATAGTATGGTTTCATAAGTTACATATATTACATAGTATGGTGTCATAAGTTACATATACTACATAGTATGGTGTCATAAGTTCCTTATATTACATAGTATGGTGTCGTAAGTTACATATATTACATAGTGTGGTGTCAGAAGTTAAATATATTACATATATTACATAGTATGGTGTGGTAAGTTACATATATTACATAGTATGGTATCGTAAGTTACATATATTACATGATATGGTGTCGTAAGTTACATATATTACATAGTATGGTGTCGTAAGTTACATATATTACATAGTATGGTGTCGTAAGTTACATATATATTATAGTATGGTGTCGTAGGTTACATATATTACATAGTATGGTGTCGTAAGTTACATATATTACATAGTATGGTGTCATAAATTACACATATTACATAGTATGGTATTATAAGTTACATATATTACATAGTAGGGTGTCGTAAGTTACATATATTACATAGTATGGTGTCGTAAGTTACATATATTACATAGTATGGTGTCATATGTTACATATATTACATACTATAGTGTCATAAGTTACTTATATTACATAATATGGTGTCATAAGTTATATATATTACATAGTATTGTATCGTAAGTTACATATATTACATAGTATGGTGTCATAAGTTACATATAATGCATATATTACATAGTATGGTGATATAAGTTACATACATTACATATATTACATAGTATGGTGTCATAAGTTACATATATGACATAGTATGGTTTCATAAGTTACATATATTACATAGTGTGGTGTCATAAGTTACATATATTACATATATTACATAGTATGGTGTCGTAAGTTACATACATTACATAGTATGGTGTCATAAGTTACATATATTACATAGTATGGTGTGGTAAGTTACATATATTACATAGTATGGAGTCATAAGTTACATACAATACATATATCACATCGTATGATGTCGTAAGTTACATATATTACATAGTATGGTGTTCTAAGTTGCATATATTACATATATTACATAGTATGGTGTCATAAGTTACATACATTACATATATTACACAGTATGGTGTCGTAAGTTACATATATTACATAGTATGGCGTCGTAAGTTACATATATTACATAGTATGGTATTATAAGTTATATATATTACATATATTACATAGTATAGTGTCATAAGTTACATATATTATATTACATAGTATGGTGTCATAAGTTACATATATTACATAGTATGGTATTATGAGTTACATATATTACATAGTATGGTCATGTAAGTTACATATATTACATAGTATGGTGTCGTAAGTTACATATATTACATATATTACATAGTATGGTGTCGTAAGTTACATATATATCATAGTATGGTGTCGTAGGTTACATATATTACATAGGATGGTGTCGTAAGTTACATATATTACATAGTATGGTGTCATAAGTTACATATATTACATAGTATGGTGTCGTAAGTTACATATATTACATAGTATGGTGTCGTAGGTTACATATATTACATATTATGGTGTTATAAGTTAGATATATTACATAGTATGGTATCATAAGTTACATATATTACATAGTATGGTGTCGTAAGTTACATATATTACATAGTGTGGTGTCATAAGTTACATATATTACATAGTATGGTGTCGTAAGTTACATATAATGCATATATTACATAGTATGGTGTCATAAGTTACATATATTACATAGTATGGTGTCATAAGTTACTTATATTACATAGTATGGTGTCGTAAGTTACATCTATTACATAGTGTGGTGTCATAAGTTACATATATTACATATATTACATACTATGGTGTGGTAAGTTACATATATTACATAGTATGGTATCGTAAGTTACATATATTACATGATATGGTGTAGTAAGTTACATATATTACATAGTATGGTGTCGTTAGTTACATATATTACATAGTATGATGTCGTAAGATACATATATTACATGATATGGGGTCGTAATTTACATATATTACATGATATGGTGTCGTAAGTTACATATATTACATAGTATGGTGTTGTAAGTTACATATATTACATAGTATGGTGTTGTAAGTTACATATATTACATAGTATGGTCTTGTAAGTTACATATATTACATAGTATGGTGTCGTAAGTTAAATATATTACATAGTATGTAGTCATAAGTTACATATATTACATATATTACATAGTATGATGTCGTATATTACATATATTACATAGTATGGTGTTATAAGTTCCATATATTACATATATTACATAGTATGGTGTCGTAAGTTACATACATTACATATATTACATAGTATGGTGTCATAAGTAACATATATTACATATATTACATAGTATGGTGTCGTAAGTTACATATATTCCATTGTATGTTGTCATAACTTACATATATTACATAGTATAGTGTCGTAAGTTACATATATTACATAGTATGGTGTCGTAAGTTACATATATTACATAGTATGGTGTCGTAAGTTACATACATTACATGATATGGTGTCATAAGTTACATACATTACATGATATGATGTAAGTTACGTACATTACATATATTACATAATATGATGTCGTAAGTTACATATATTACATAGTATGGTGTGGTAAGTTACATATATTACATAGTATGGTGTAGTAAGTTACATATATTACATAGTAAGGTGTCGTAAGTTAAATACATTTAATAGTATGGTGTCGTAAGTTACATACATTACATAGTATGGTGTCGTAAGTTACATACATTACATAGTATGGTGTCGTAAGTTACATATATTACATAGTATGGTGTGGTAAGTTACATATATTACATAGTATGGTATCGTAAGTTACATATATTACATGATATGGTGTCGTAAGTTACATATGTTACATAGTATGGTGTCGTAAGTTTCATATATTAAATAGTATGATGTCGTAAGATACATATATTACATTATATGGTGTCGTAAGTTACATATATTACATAGTATGGTGTCGTAAGTTACATATATTACATAGTATGGTGTTGTAAGTTACATATATTACATAGTATGGTGTCGTAAGTTACATATATTACATAGTATGGTCTTGTAAGTTACATATATTACAATGTATGGTGTTGAAAGTTACATATATTACATAGTATGTAGTCATAAGTTACGTACATTACATATATTACATAGTATGGTGTCGTAAGTTACATATATTACATATATTTCATAGTATGGTGTCATAAGTTACATATATTACTTAGTATGGTGTCATAAATTACATATATTACATAGTATGGTATTATAAGTTACATATATTACATATATTACATAGTATGGTGTCGTAAGTTACATATATTACATAGTATGGTGTCGCAAGTTACATATATTACATAGTATGGTGTCGTAAGTGACATATATTACATAGTATGGTGTCATAAGTTACATATATTACATAGTATGGTGTCATAAGTTACAAATATTACATAGTATGGTATCATAAGTTACATATATTACGTAGTATGGTGTCGTAAGTTACATATATTACATAGTATGGTATCGTAAGTTACATATATTACATATATGGTGTCGTAAGTTACATATATTACATAGTATGGTGTCATAAGTTGCATATATTACATATATTACATAGTATGCTGTCGTAAGTTACATATATTTCATAGTATGGTGTCGTAAGTTACATATATTACTTAGTATGGTGTCATAAATTACATATATTACATAGTATTGTATTATAAGTTACATATATTACATAGTATGGTGTCGTAAGTTACATATATTACATATATTCCATAGTATGGTGTCGTAAGTTACATATATTACATAGTATGGTGTCGTAAGTTACATATATTACATAGTATGGTGTCATAAGTTACATATATTACATAGTATGGTGTCATAAGTTACAAATATTACATAGTATGGTATCATAAGTTACATATATTACATAGTATGGTGTCGTAAGTTACATATATTACATAGTATGGTGTCGTAAGTTACATATATTACATAGTATGGTGTCGTAAGTTACACATATTACATAGTATGGTATCATAAGTTACATATATTACACAGTATGGTGCCATAAGTTACATATATTACATAGTATGGTGTCATAAGTTACATATATTACATATATTACATAGTATGGTGTCGTAAGTTACATATATTACATAGTATGGTGTTGTAAGTTATATATATTGCATATATTACATAGTATGGTGTCATAAGTTACATACATTACATATATTACACAGTATGGTGTCGTAAGTTACATATATTACATAGTATGGCGTCGTAAGTTACATATATTACATAGTATGGTATTATAAGTTATATATATTACATATATTACATAGTATAGTGTCATAAGTTACATATATTACTTATATTACATAGTATAGTTTTATAAGTTACATATATTACATAGTATGGTATTATGAGTTACATATATTACATAGTATGGTCATGTAAGTTACATATATTACATAGTATGGTGTCGTAAGTTACATATATTACATATATTACATAGTATGGTGTCGTAAGTTACATATATATCATAGTATGGTGTCGTAGGTTACATATATTACATAGGATGGTGTCGTAAGTTACATATATTACATAGTATGGTGTCATAAGTTACATATATTACATAGTATGGTGTCGTAAGTTACATATATTACATAGTATGGTGTCGTAAGTTACATATATTAAATAGTGTGGTGTTATAAGTTACATATATTACATAGTATGGTATTATAAGTTACATATATTCCATAGTATGGTGTCGTAAGTTACATATATTCCATAGTATGGTGTCGTAAGTTACATATATTACATAGTATGGTGTCGTAGGTTACATATATTACATATTATGGTGTCATAAGTTAGATATATTACATAGTATGGTATCATAAGTTACATATATTACATAGTATGGTGTCGTAAGTTACATATATTACATAGTGTGGTGTCGTAAGTTACATATATTACATAGTATGGTGTCGTAAGTTACATATAATGCATATATTACATAGTATGGTGTCATAAGTTACATATATTACATAGTATGGTGTCATAAGTTACTTATATTACATAGTATGGTGTCGTAAGTTACATCTATTACATAGTGTGGTGTCATAAGTTACATATATTACATATATTACATACTATGGTGTGGTAAGTTACATATATTACATAGTATGGTATCGTAAGTTACATATATTACATGATATGGTGTAGTAAGTTACATATATTACATAGTATGGTGTCGTTAGTTACATATATTACATAGTATGATGTCGTAAGATACATATATTACATGATATGGGGTCGTAATTTACATATATTACATGATATGGTGTCGTAAGTTACATATATTACATAGTATGGTGTTGTAAGTTACATATATTACATAGTATGGTGTTGTAAGTTACATATATTACATAGTATGGTCTTGTAAGTTACATATATTACATAGTATGGTGTCGTAAGTTAAATATATTACATAGTATGTAGTCATAAGTTACATATATTACATATATTACATAGTATGATGTCGTATATTACATATATTACATAGTATGGTGTTATAAGTTCCATATATTACATATATTACATAGTATGGTGTCGTAAGTTACATACATTACATATATTACATAGTATGGTGTCATAAGTAACATATATTACATATATTACATAGTATGGTGTCGTTAGTTACATATATTACATAGTATGGTGTCGTAAGTTACATATATTCCATTGTATGTTGTCATAACTTACATATATTACATAGTATAGTGTCGTAAGTTACATATATTACATAGTATGGTGTCGTAAGTTACATATATTACATAGTATGGTGTCGTAAGTTACATACATTACATGATATGATGTAAGTTACGTACATTACATATATTACATAGTATGATGTCGTAAGTTACATATATTACATAGGATGGTGTCGTAAGTTACATATATTACATAGTATGGTATCGTAAGTTACATACATTACATAGTATGGTGTCGTAAGTTACATATATTACATAGTATGGTGTGGTAAGTTACATATATTACATAGTATGGTATCGTAAGTTACATATATTACATGATATGGTGTCGTAAGTTACATATGTTACATAGTATGGTGTCGTAAGTTTCATATATTAAATAGTATGATGTCGTAAGATACATATATTACATTATATGGTGTCGTAAGTTACATATATTACATAGTATGGTGTCGTAAGTTACATATATTACATAGTATGGTGTTGTAAGTTACATATATTACATAGTATGGTGTCGTAAGTTACATATATTACATAGTATGGTCTTGTAAGTTACATATATTACAATGTATGGTGTTGAAAGTTACATATATTACATAGTATGTAGTCATAAGTTACGTACATTACATATATTACATAGTATGGTGTCGTAAGTTACATATATTACATATATTTCATAGTATGGTGTCGTAAGTTACATATATTACTTAGTATGGTGTCATAAATTACATATATTACATAGTATGGTATTATAAGTTACATATATTACATATATTACATAGTATGGTGTCGTAAGTTACATATATTACATAGTATGGTGTCGCAAGTTACATATATTACATAGTATGGTGTCGTAAGTGACATATATTACATAGTATGGTGTCATAAGTTACATATATTACATAGTATGGTGTCATAAGTTACAAAAATTACATAGTATGGTATCATAAGTTACATATATTACGTAGTATGGTGTCGTAAGTTACATATATTACATAGTATGGTATCGTAAGTTACATATATTACATATATGGTGTCGTAAGTTACATTTATTACATAGTATGGTGTCATAAGTTGCATATATTACATATATTACATAGTATGCTGTCGTAAGTTACATATATTTCATAGCATGGTGTCGTAAGTTACATATATTACTTAGTATGGTGTCATAAATTACATATATTACATAGTATTGTATTATAAGTTACATATATTACATAGTATGGTGTCGTAAGTTACATATATTACATAGTATGGTGTCGTAAGTTACATATATTACATAGTATGGTGTCGTAAGTTACATATATTACATAGTATGGTGTTGTAAGTTATATATATTGCATATATTACATAGTATGGTGTCATAAGTTACATACATTAAATATATTACATAGTATGGTGTCATAAGTTACATATATTACATAGTATGGTGTCGTTAGTTACATATATTACATAGTATGGTGTCGTAAGTTACATATATTACATAGTATGGTATCATAAGTTACATATATTACATAGTATGGTGTCATAAGTTACAAATATTACATAGTATGGTATCATAAGTTACATATATTACATAGTATGGTGTCGTAAGTTACATATATTACATAGTATGGTGTCGTAAGTTACATATATTACATAGTATGGTGTCGTAAGTTACATATATTACATAGTATGGTATCATAAGTTACATATATTACATAGTATGGTATCATAAGTTACATATATTACACAGTATGGTGCCATAAGTTACATATATTACATAGTATGGTGTCATAAGTTACATATATTACATATATTACATAGTATGGTCTCGTAAGTTACATATATTACATAGTATGGTGTTGTAAGTTATATATATTGCATATATTACATAGTATGGTGTCATAAGTTACATACATTACATATATTACATAGTATGGTGTCATAAGTTACATATATTACATAGTATGGTGTCGTTAGTTACATATATTACATAGTATGGTGTCGTAACTTACATATATTACATAGTATGGTGTCATAAGTTACATATATTACATAGTATGGTGTCGTAAGTTACATATATTACATAGTATGGTGTCATAAGTTACATACATTACATGATATGATGTCGTAAGTTACATACATTACATGATATGATGTCGTACGTTACATACATTACATGATATGATGTCGTAAGTTACATATATTACATAGTATGGTGTCGTAAGTTACATATATTACATTGTATGGTGTCGTAAGTTACATACATTACATATATTACATAGTATGATGTCGTAAGTTACATATATTACATAGGATGGTGTCGTAAGTTACATATATTACATAGTATGGTGTCGTAAGTTACATATATTACATAGTATGGTGTCGTAAGTTACATACATTACATAGTAAGGTGTCGTAAGTTACATACATTACATAGTATGGTGTCGTAAGTTACATACATTACATAGTATGGTGTCGTAAGTTACACATATTACATAGTATGGTGTGGTAAGTTGCATATATTAGATAGTATGGTATCGTAAGTTACATATATTACATGATATGGTGTCGTAAGTTACATATATTACATAGTATGGTGTCGTAAGTTAGATATATTACATAGTATGGTGTCGTAGGTTACATATATTACATAGTATGGTGTAATAAGTTACATATATTACATAGTATGGTGTCGTAAGTTACATATATTACATAGTATGGTGTCGTAAGTTACATATATTACATAGTATGGTGTCGTAAGTTACATATATTACATAGTATGGTGTCGTAAGTTAGATATATTACATAGTATGGTGTCGTAGGTTACATATATTACATAGTATGGTGTAATAAGTTACATATATTACATATATTACATAGTATGGTGTCATAAGTTACATATATTACAAAGTATGGTATTATAAGTTACATATATTACATAGTATGGTGTCGGAAGTTACATATATTACATAGTATGGTGTTGTAAGTTACATATATTACATAGTATGGTGTCGTAAGTTACATATATATCATAGTATGGTGTCGTAGGTTACATATATTACATAGTATGGTGTCGTAAGTTACATATATTACATAGTATGGTGTCATAAATTACATATATTACATAGTAAGGTATTATAAGTTCCATATATTACATAGTATGGTGTCGTAAGTTACATATATTACATAGTATTGTATCGTAAGTTACATATATTACATAGTATTGTATCGTAAGTTACATATATTACATAGTATGGTGTCGTAAGTTACGTATAATGCATATATTACATAGTATGGTGTCATAAGTTACATATATGACATAGTATGGTGTCATAAGTTACATATACTACATAGTATGGTGTCATAAGTTACTTATATTACATATATTACATAGTATGGTGTCGTAAGTTACATATATTACATGATATGGTGTCGTAAGTTACATATATTTCATAGTATGGTGTCGTAAGTTACATATATTACATAGTATGGTGTCATAAGTTACATATATTACATAGTATGGTATTGTAAGTTACATATATTACATAGTATGGTGTCATAAGTTACATATACTACATAGTATGGTGTCATAAGTTACATATACTACATAGTATGGTGTCATAAGTTACATACATTACATATATTACATAGTATTGTGTCATAAGTTACATATATGACATAGTATGGTTTCATAAGTTACATATATTACATAGTATGGTGTCATAAGTTACATATACTACATAGTATGGTGTCATAAGTTACTTATATTACATATATTACATAGTATGGTGTCGTAAGTTACATACATTACACAGTATGGTGTCGTAAGTTACATATATTACATTGTATGGTGTCGTAAGTTACATATTACATGATATGGTGTCGTAAGTTACATATATTACATAGTATGATGTCGTAAGTTACATATATTACATAGTATGGTGTCGTAAGTTACATATATTACATGATATGGTGACGTAAGTTACATATATTACATAGTATGGTGTCGTAAGTTACATATATTACATGATATGGTGTCGTAAGTTACATATATTACATAGTATGGTGTCGTAAGTTACATATATTACATAGTATGGTGTCATAAGTTACATACATTACATATATTACATAGTATGGTGTCGTAAGTTACATATATTACATATATTACATAGTATGGTGTCGTAAGTTACATATATTACATAGTATGGTGTTGTAAGTTATATATATTGCATATATTACATAGTATGGTGTCATAAGTTACATATATTACATAGTATGGTGTCGTTAGTTACATATATTACATAGTATGGTGTCGTAACTTACATATATTACATAGTATGGTGTCATAACTTACATATATTACATAGTATGGTGTCGTAAGTTACATATATTACATAGTATGGTGTCATAAGTTACATACATTACATGATATGATGTCGTAAGTTACATACATTACATGATATGATGTCATACGTTACATACATTACATGATATGATGTCGTAAGTTACATATATTACATCGTATGGTGTCGTAAGTTACATATATTACATTGTATGGTGTCGTAAGTTACATACATTACATATATTACATAGTATGATGTCGTAAGTTACATATATTACATAGGATGGCGTCGTAAGTTACATATATTACATAGTATGGTGTCGTAAGTTACATATATTACATAGTATGGTGTCGTAAGTTACATACATTACATAGTAAGGTGTCGTAAGTTACATACATTACATAGTATGGTGTCGTAAGTTACATAAATTACATAGTATGGTGTCGTAAGTTACACATATTACATAGTATGGTGTGGTAAGTTGCATATATTAGATAGTATGGTATCGTAAGTTACATATATTACATGATATGGTGTCGTAAGTTACATATATTACATAGTATGGTGTCGCAAGTTACATATATTAAATAGTATGATGTCGTAAGATACGTATATTACATGATATGGTGTCGTAAGTTACATATATTAAATGATATGGTGTCGTAAGTTACATATATTACATAGTATGGTGTCGTAAGTTAGATATATTACATAGTATGGTGTCGTAGGTTACATATATTACATAGTATGGTGTAATAAGTTACATATATTACATAGTATGGTGTCGTAAGTTACATATATTACATAGTATGGTGTAATAAGTTACATATATTACATAGTATGGTGTCGTAAGTTACATATATTACATAGTATGGTGTCGTAAGTTAGATATATTACATAGTATGGTGTCGTAGGTTACATATATTACATAGTATGGTGTAATAAGTTACATATATTACATATATTACATAGTATGGTGTCATAAGTTACATATATTACAAAGTATGTTATTATAAGTTACATATATTACATAGTATGGTGTCGGAAGTTACATATATTACATAGTATGGTGTTGTAAGTTACATATATTACATAGTATGGTGTCGTAAGTTACATATATTACATAGTATGGTGTCGTAAGTTACATATATATCATAGTATGGTGTCGTAGGTTACATATATTACATAGTATGGTGTCGTAAGTTACATATATTACATAGTATGGTGTCATAAATTGCATATATTACATAATAAGGTATTATAAGTTCCATATATTACATAGTATGGTGTCGTAAGTTACATATATTACATAGTATTGTATCGTAAGTTACATATATTATATAGTATTGTATCGTAAGTTACATATATTACATAGTATGGTGTCGTAAGTTACGTATAATGCATATATTACATAGTATGGGGTCATAAGTTACATATATGACATAGTATGGTTTCATAAGTTACATATATTACATAGTATGGTGTCATAAGTTACATATACTACATAGTATGGTGTCATAAGTTACTTATATTACATATATTACATAGTATGGTGTCGTAAGTTACATATATTACATGATATGGTGTCGTAAGTTACATATATTTCATAGTATGGTGTCGTAAGTTACATATATTACATAGTATGGTGTCATAAGTTACATATATTACATAGTATGGTATTGTAAGTTACATATATTACATAGTATGGTGTCATAAGTTACATATACTACATAGTATGGTGTCATAAGTTACATATACTACATAGTATGGTGTCATAAGTTACATACATTACATATATTACATAGTATTGTGTCATAAGTTACATATATGACATAGTATGGTTTCATAAGTTACATATATTACATAGTATGGTGTCATAAGTTACATATACTACATAGTATGGTGTCATAAGTTACGTATATTACATATATTACATAGTATGGTGTCGTAAGTTACATACATTACATAGTATGGTGTCGTAAGTTATATATATTACATTGTATGGTGTCGTAAGTTACATATTACATGATATGGTGTCGTAAGTTACATATATTACATAGTATGATGTCGTAAGTTACATATATTACATAGTATGATGTCGTAAGTTACATATATTACATAGTATGGTGTCGTAAGTTACATATATTACATGATATGGTGTCGTAAGTTACATATATTACATAGTATGGTGTCGTAAGTTACATATATTACATGATATGGTGTCGTAAGTTACATATATTACATAGTATGGTGTCGTAAGTTACATATATTACATAGTATGGTGTCGTAAGTTACATACATTACATATATTACATAGTATGGTGTCGTAAGTTACATATATTACATATATTACATAGTATGGTGTCGTAAGTTACATATATTACATAGTATGGTGTAGTAAGTTACATATATTACATGATATGGTGTCGTAAGTTACATATATTACATAGTATGGTGTCGTAAGTTACATATATTACATAGTATGGTGTCGTAAGTTACATACATTACATATATTACATAGTATGGTGTCGTAAGTTACATACATTACATATATTACATAGTATGGTGTCGTAAGTTACATATATTACATATATTACATAGTATGGTGTCGTAAGTTACATATATTACATAGTATGGTGTCGTAAGTTACATATATTACATAGTATGGTGTCGTAAGTTACATATATTACATAGTATGTTGTTGTAAGTTACATATATTCCATAGTATAGTGTCGTAAGTTACATATATTACGTAGTATTGTGTCGTAAGTTACATATATTACATAGTATGGTGTCGTAAGTTACATATATTACATAGTATGGTGTCGTAAGTTACATAAATTAAATACTTGCATTACATAGTATTGTGTCATAAGTTACATATATTAGATAGTATGGTGTTCTAAGTTATATATATTACATCGTGTGGTGTCGTAAGTTATATACATTACGTAGTATGGTGTCGTAAGTTACATATATTACAAAGTATTGTGTCATATTACATACATTACATAGTATGGTGTCGTAAGTTACATACATTACATAGTTTGGTGTTGTAAGTTACATATATTACATAGTATGGTGTCATAAGTTACATACATTACATCGTATGGTGTCATATTACATACATTACATAGTATGGTGTCGTAAGTTACACATATTACATAGTATGGTGTCATAAGATACATACATTACATAGTATGGTATCATATTACATACATTATATACTGGTAGATGAATAAAGAAAAATGTTTTGCTCTAAATTTAGCTGCCTTCCATCACACTTCTGCACCAATTTTATTTTATTTTATTTTGAAGCAAATAATCAAACATATTTTATATTTGTATCTCATATTCCACAATGCTTCAAACAAACTACCACACCTTATCATAGGGCGATGTATTGGCAGTATCGGTAGAGGGTCAGACGCCATGCTTAACAGCATAGAGTTACGGCCCTTTACGGACCTTTTCAAATCCCACAGATGTTAACTTTGCCTTTCAGCTTTTCGGAGTTGATAAAATAAAGTACCAGTAAAGCACTGGGATAATTGCTGGCCTTGTGCCAAAAGTAGAAACAATTATTTTATTATTATAATATTTTTAGAGAAGATTGCTATCGTTATAATGTTGGAGTTGGGTTTGTGATTTTTTTTGAACAGACATATTGTGGACACTCCAGTAACTGAGCGAGAATTTATGGAACAACTGAATGAATTGAATCATAAAATAAATTTTGTGAAGGAACAGTCGTTTAAAGAGGCTCGCTCGTGCCAGGATGTCCGCGATATTCTTGAAAAACTCAAGAGTAAGGTATGTTACAAAACTAATTAACAACATATGAGATAATTACACCCACTTTCATATTGGCATTGTGAATTAATAATCACCATCCTCATCATCACCACTACCACCATCATCATCATCACTAACACTACCATAATCATCATCATCACTACCACCACCATAATCCTCATCTCATCATCATCGTTATCACCACCACCAGCATCGTCACTGCCATCGTCACCATAATCATCGTCATCTCATCACCACCACCACTATCGTAAGTACCACTACCACCACCACCACTATCATAAGTACCACCACGACCACCACCACCGTAAGTACCACTGCCACCACCACCACCACCACCACCACCACCACCACTGGGTGCATTAAACCATGGCACCAGCACTAGAAAACCTGTCATGTCTTTGACAACACTAAAAAACCCTCTCTATATTGTCTTCATTTGATTACCAACCACTTTACAGGATGTACTGGGTGTATTTTAGCATGGTGCCAACCACTTTACAGAATGTACTGGGTGTATTTTATCATGGTGTCAACCACTTTACAGGATGTACTGGGTGTATGTTATCATGGTGCCAACCACTTTACAGGATGTACTGGGTGTATGTTATCATGGTGCCAACACTACCACTTTACAGGATGTACTGGGTGTATTTTAGCATGGTGCCAACCACTTTACAGAATGTACTGGATGTATTTTATCATGGTGCCAACCACTTTACAGGATGTACTGGGTGTATGTTATCATGGTGCCAACCACTTTACAGGATGTACTGGGTGTATGTTATCATGGTGCCAACACTACCACTTTACAGGATGTACTGGGTGTATTTTATCATGGTGTCAACACTACCACTTTACAGGATGTACTGGGTGTATTTTATCATGGTGCCAACCATTTACAGGATGTACTGGGTGTATTTTATCATGGTGCCAACCACTTTACAGGATGTACTGGGTGTATGTTATCATGGTGTCAACACTACCACTTTACAGGATGTACTCGGTGTATTTTATCATGGTGTCAACACTACCACTTTACAGGATGTACTGGGTGTATTTTATCATGGTGCCAACCACTTTACAGGATGTACTGGGTGTATTTTATCATGGTGCCAACCACTTTACAGGATGTACTGGGTGTATTTTATTATGGTGCCAACCATTTACAGGATGTACTGGGTGTATTTTATCATGGTGCCAACCACTTTACAGGATGTACTGGGTGTATGTTATCATGGTGTCAACACTACCACTTTACAGGATGTACTGGGTGTATTTTATCATGGTGCCAACCACTTTACAGGATGTACTGGGTGTATTTTATCATGGTGCCAACCACTTTACAGGATGTACTGGGTGTATTTTATCATGGTGCCAACACTACCACTTTACAGGATGTACTGGGTGTATTTTATCATGGTGCCAACCACTTTACAGGATGTACTGGGTGTATTTTATCATGGTGTCAACACTACCACTTTACAGGATGTACTGGGTGTATTTTATCATGGTGCCAACACTACCACTTTACAGGATGTACTGGGTGTATTTTATCATGGTGCCAACCACTTTACAGAATGTACTGGATGTATTTTATCATGGTGCCAACACTACCACTTTACAGGATGTACTGGGTGTATTTTATCATGGTGCCAACCACTTTACAGGATGTACTGGGTGTATTTTATCATGGTGCCAACCACTTTACAGGATGTACTGGGTGTATGTTATCATGGTGCCAACACTACCACTTTACAGGATGTACTGGGTGTATTTTATCATGGTGCCAACCACTTTACAGGATGTACTGGGTGTATTTTATCATGGTGTCAACACTACCACTTTACAGGATGTACTGGGTGTATTTTATCATGGTGCCAACCACTTTACAGGATGTACTGGATGTATTTTATCATGGTGCCAACACTACCACTTTACAGGATGTACTGGGTGTATTTTATCATGGTGCCAACCACTTTACAGAATGTACTGGATGTATTTTATCATGGTGCCAACACTACCACTTTACAGGATGTACTGGGTGTATGTTATCATGGTGTCAACACTACCACTTTACAGGATGTACTGGGTGTATGTTATCATGGTGCCAACCACTTTACAGAATGTACTGGATGTATTTTATCATGGTGCCAACACTACCACTTTACAGGATGTACTGGATGTATTTTATCATGGTGCCAACACTACCACTTTACAGGATGTACTGGGTGTATGTTATCATGGTGTCAACACTACCACTTTACAGGATGTACTGGGTGTATTTTATCATGGTGCCAACCACTTTACAGAATGTACTGGATGTATTTTATCATGGTGCCAACACTACCACTTTACAGGATGTACTGGGTGTATGTTATCATGGTGTCAACACTACCACTTTACAGGATGTACTGGGTGTATTTTATCATGGTGCCAACACTACCACTTTACAGGATGTACTGGGTGTATGTTATCATGGTGTCAACACTACCACTTTACAGGATGTACTGGGTGTATGTTATCATGGTGCCAACCACTTTACAGAATGTACTGGATGTATTTTATCATGGTGCCAACACTACCACTTTACAGGATGTACTGGATGTATTTTATCATGGTGCCAACACTACCACTTTACAGGATGTACTGGGTGTATGTTATCATGGTGTCAACACTACCACTTTACAGGATGTACTGGGTGTATTTTATCATGGTGCCAACCACTTTACAGAATGTACTGGATGTATTTTATCATGGTGCCAACACTACCACTTTACAGGATGTACTGGGTGTATGTTATCATGGTGTCAACACTACCACTTTACAGGATGTACTGGGTGTATTTTATCATGGTGCCAACACTACCACTTTACAGGATGTACTGGGTGTATTTTATCATGGTGTCAACCACTTTACAGGATGTACTGGGTGTATTTTATCATGGTGCCAACCACTTTACAGGATGTACTGGGTGTATTTTATCATGGTGTCAACACTACCACTTTACAGGATGTACTGGGTGTATTTTATCATGGTGCCAACCACTTTACAGGATGTACTGGGTGTATTTTATCATGGTGTCAACACTACCACTTTACAGGATGTACTGGGTGTATTTTATCATGGTGCCAGCACTACCACTTTACAGGATGTACTGGGTGTATTTTATCATGGTGCCAACACTACCACTTTACAGGATGTACTGGGTGTATTTTATCATGGTGCCAACACTACCACTTTACAGGATGTACTGGGTGTATTTTATCATGGTGCCAACACTACCACTTTACAGGATGTACTGGGTGTATTTTATCATGGTGTCAACACTACCACTTTACAGGATGTACTGGGTGTATTTTATCATGGTGCCAACACTACCACTTTACAGGATGTACTGGGTGTATTTTATCATGGTGCCAACACTACCACTTTACAGGATGTACTGGGTGTATTTTATCATGGTGCCAACACTACCACTTTACAGGATGTACTGGGTGTATTTTATCATGGTGTCAACACTACCACTTTACAGGATGTACTGGGTGTATTTTATCATGGTGTCAACACTACCACTTTACAGGATGTACTGGGTGTATTTTATCATGGTGTCAACACTACCACTTTACAGGATGTACTGGGTGTATTTTATCATGGTGCCAACCACTTTACAGGATGTACTGGGTGTATTTTATCATGGTGTCAACACTACCACTTTACAGGATGTACTGGGTGTATGTTATCATGGTGTCAACACTACCACTTTACAGGATGTACTGGGTGTATTTTATCATGGTGCCAACACTACCACTTTACAGGATGTACTGGGTGTATTTTATCATGGTGCCAACCACTTTACAGGATGTACTGGGTGTATTTTATCATGGTGTCAACACTACCACTTTACAGGATGTACTGGGTGTATTTTATCATGGTGCCAACCACTTTACAGGATGTACTGGGTGTATTTTATCATGGTGCCAACCACTTTACAGGATGTACTGGGTGTATTTTATCATGGTGTCAACACTACCACTTTACAGGATGTACTGGGTGTATTTTATCATGGCGCCAACCACTTTACAGGATGTACTGGGCGTATGTTATCATGGTGCCAACACTACCACTTTACAGGATGTACTGGGTGTATTTTATCATGGTGCCAACACTACCACTTTACAGGATGTACTGGGTGTATTTTATCATGGTGCCAACACTACCACTTTACAGGATGTACTGGGTGTATTTTATCATGGTGCCAACCACTTTACAGGATGTACTGGGTGTATTTTATCATGGTGCCAACCACTTTACAGGATGTACTGGGTGTATGTTATCATGGTGCCAACACTACCACTTTACAGGATGTACTGGGTGTATTTTATCATGGTGCCAACACTACCACTTTACAGGATGTACTGGGTGTATTTTATCATGGTGCCAACACTACCACTTTACAGGATGTACTGGGTGTATTTTATCATGGTGCCAACACTAAAGCAAATCTTCTCCACTCTACATCATCTCCATACTTTGAAGGGGAGTGATGAGCAAGAAGTTAAACTTGGTGAGAGTATGACTGTTGGGGGAGGGGAGAGCTGGGAGTGAGAGAGGTAAAATAGTTAAGTGATGACTAATATTAATTGTTTCTACTTTAGGCACAAGGCCAGGATTATCCCAGTGCATTACTGGTACTTTATTTTATCGACCCCGTAAGGATGAAAGGCAAAGTCAACCTCGGCGGGATTTGAACTCAGATCGTAAAGGGACGTAACTATGCAGGAAAGCATGGCGTCCGACCCTCTACCGATACTGCCAATCCACCGCCCTGTGATGACTAATAATAATAATCCGTGGTGGACTTTCGACTGCAACCATGCTGGGACACTGCTGAGAAGATACTTTATCAAACTTTAATTATGGTTGAATAATTTTTCCAGAGTTACGTCCCTTGTAGAGATTATCTCCCTTATCTTTTCCGTCTGTATTTGCGACTAAGTACAGCAGGCATGGGCAACCTTTTCGAGCAGTGGGCCGCATAGGATGTGGCTCTTCATAAGGTGGGCCGCACTAATAAAAGGTTCAAGGCAATTTTGAAATTAGGCGTGCCACTCAGAAAGCCAAACGGGCCGCAGTTTGCTATAAATAAGGTACAGTATAGTGGAACTTCGGCTCATGAACGACTCGCATCACAAACAATTTTTCCAAACATAAAACACCTCGGCTCACGAACGGTGTCTCGACTAACGAACACGCAAACCGGCAACAAACGGTTGCCAACAAGCTTGGAGTATCGTCAGGAAAGCATCACTTACTGTGTAGTTAGTTACTATGGTGATATCTATCTGTCTTTCACACATAGTCTCTCTCTCTCTCTCTCTCTCTCTCTCTCTCTCTCTCTCTCTCTCTCTCTCTCTCTCTCTCAATATTTCGTATGGGGGAAAATAATTTCAGTTTACGAACATTTCAAGTGACGGAGAGGTCCCACTGTATTTGTAATTTCACCTAAACAAAACTTTAATTACCCAAGAATTATGTATCTCCACACAGAGAATGACATTACAAATCATGTTAAAATATTTTGATGTTATATTTTTCACATTAAATAAATATTTTTGTGATAATTTCACTTTGACATTTACACTTTCAACTGAAAAGTCTCATTTTGATATCATTAATCTCACTTTGAAGTGACATGTGCTCATTTAGAGTAAATCTAGACACACATCTACACACTTCTACCAAATTCATTTGTAAGACATTGGTCAACCTAAGTCAATGGTAGAAGAGACTTGCTCAAGGTGCTACAAAATAGAATCAAACACAGAAATATGTGATTGGGAATTAAAATTCATAACATATTTGGAGGCACATGGCTTAGTGGTTAGAGCATTGACCTTGCAATCAAAAGGTTGTGAGTTCAATTCTCAGACCGGATGATGTGTTGTTTCCTTGAGCAAGACACTTTATTTCACATTGCTCCAGTTTATTCAGCTGTAGAAATGAGATGATAGGGACTGGGGTCCCTATCATTCCACTGCAAAGTGGTCGTGGAGGTGCCACGGCAAAAAAGCACCCAGCACTCACTGTAAATGAGGTTGGTGTTAGGAAGGGCATCCAGCTGTAGAAATCAAGCCAGAATCAGTTCCCATCCCACCTTTGCAAGCAGGGAAAAGCGGACGTAAAATGATGATGATATATATATCATCATCATCATCTTTGTTTATAGTTTATAGTTTATTTGTACTTTTTTCTTTTATATTTTTAGGCTTTAAGTAAAATTCGGGAATATCTTCTTCAGAAGATTTATTCATTCAGGAAGCCCATGACAAATTACCAAGTACCACAGAATACTATGCTTAAATTCAGGTTGGTTGCTGCACTTTCTATTATTGTAATTCTAATTTATTTTATTCTGGCTGCCAATTTTGTAAAAAATTTACCATATATGTCTAGGGCGGGTAAAATTCCCGAGATCTATGGACGAGTTCTCTCCAGCGGTCTCTATCCCTCATTATCGCTGTCATGTCCTGCATCTCCAAGAGAACAGTGTCTGTCCTTAGGACATCAACATATGTTAACCTTGGTCTTCCTCTTCCACTGTGTCCATGCAGGGGCTAACCTCAGACTCCTCTGTCCCACTCTCGAGCTGACTTTTGGGAGGCTCCATACCATATATATTTGTATACAAGCTGCAACTGTATGAAATTGTTAAGTTACATCCCAGTTTTGCCTTCAGCCTTTGACCTGTATCTAAGTTGTATGTTGCTTTTCATAAATACTATTTACAACTTGGCTTGCTGTTGCACTAGTAGAGGCACATGGCCTAGTGGTAAGGGGTGTTGTACTTATGATCATAATGTTGTCGGTTTGATTCCTGAGCTGGGTTGTTTTGTGTTCTTGAGCAAAACACTTCATTTTACATTGCTCCATTATACTCAGCTGAAAATGAGTACTAGCAATAGCTTGGGATTTAACCCTGCGACGGACTGGCGCCCCATCCAGGGGTGGAGTCTTGTACTCTCAGTTGCTTCACATCATGGAAGCCAGGATAAGCACTGGCCTGGGGCTCAAGACAGACTTTGCAGTAAATAAAAATATGTTAAAATAATCTCAATCATTGTTTATACAGCTCAGTAAGTTCTTGGAACCCTAAATCTAATAGCAATATATTTCCATGATTTCTGCCCAGAACAAACATATTAACCGGTGCTTTTAAGTTACCACTCTGGAATGACTCCAAGTATAGGCAGCATTGAACACTAGGATTATAGTTTGCTGACAGAGAACTGCTGTTTTGCACACATAAAAGCTGGTATATATAATTTCATGAAACTGTATATCATCACAGATACATTTGTTTTGTGTCAGAATTGATTTAATTGGTTATTAATTGGTTGATATATCATTTGATTGTTTACTAGGAACATCTTTTAATGTGGATCTAGGTTGTTGTAGGGAACTATGTTGTTAGAGATGTCTTTTATATGGTAATGTGTTGTTAAAGTTATTGTTTCTATCTTACTAGGTTGTTAGAGATGTCTTGTAATGTGTTGTTAAAGATATTATGTTGCTATCTTACTAGGTTCTTCAATGAATTTCTCATGAGCCATGAAAGACAGGTAGCCAAAGAGATCCGTGATGAATATGTAGATACAATGAGCAAAGTTTATTATTCTTATTTTAAAGGATACACAAGTCGACTCATGAAACTTCAGGTAATCCTTATTTATTTAGTAAATTGTTTTCAAAATAATGATTCTTTTGAATCAGTTGAACTAAAATCTATTCTGCAAATATAGACATTCTATCTAAACTATAAAGTAAGGAGTGCGGGATTGTGTCCAGAATATTTTTTTTTATCCCGTTTGTAAAATAAGTTGGATTACTTTGAATAAATAATGAATTAATATTACATAATTTATCTACTAAATTTCGTTATTTTTTATTAAATATAAATAATTTTGTTGCTTATTTTAAGATTCACTTCTTTAAAATGTTCAAATGTCAACACTTCCGGTTAGCGATCGCTTAAATAAATATTCATATATTTCCGTCACTAATTTTCTCCTAATGCAGTTTATATATAATATCGTCTTTTTTTAATGTATCATGGATTACGTTACTGATTACATAAGACAGTGTAACGCAGTCTTCGTTCAATTTCTGTGTATATTGTCAATTACGATTTTATTTGCTGTATCATATCTACATGTATATATACTTGCGTATAATATCAATATACACACTACACATTCTTAATATACATAATTAATCAGAGTTGTGAATATCAGGTATATACAATCAGAATAACTATATAAGTGGTAGGAGATTAGCAGATTGTGACAAATATTATCACAGATTTAACTCTTCTAGTCTACACCTCCCCACCTCCTTTATTAATCTAGAATGAGTCACATGAAACTTTCAGGAGAAGGACTTCATTGGTTCAGCCATATATATATAATCTTGCTTCTGAAAGGGAAAACATTTAAAAATAGGAATTAGACCTCTTTAGAATTCCATTTTCTTTGAACATAAAAATAGCACCATATATACTCAAGTATATTTCCCCGCCCCCATTTTCTGTCTGAGAATTGGACAAAGAAAACAAACCCCATTTATAAGCCAAGGCAGCTAATCAACATATTGTTTAGATGGCATATATAACCCCACCACCACCATTTTATCAATTATTTTGTCACAATTTCCTTGGCTTATATTCCAGTATATATGGTACTTTATAATTAATTAATATTTCTAACAAGATGTGTTGAACATATTTCTTTTACAGTATGAAGAACTTGCAGACAAAGATGATTTGATGGGAGTTGAAGATACAGCAAAGAAAGATATCCTTCATTTTCAATATTTCTAGTATATTATATTATTTCATCTGTCATCTACCTAAATATTATATTATTTCATCTGTCATCTACCTAAATATTATATTATTTCATCTGTCATCTACCTAAATATTATATTATTTCATCTGTCATCTACCTAAATATTATATTATTTCATCTGTCATCTACCTAAATATTATATTATTTCATCTGTCATCTACCTAAATATTATATTATTTCATCTGTCATCTACCTAAATATTATATTATTTCATCTGTCATCTACCTAAATATTATATTATTTCATCTATCATCTACCTAAATATTATATTATTTCATCTGTCATCTACCTAAATATTATATTATTTCATCTATCATCTACCTAAATAATATATTATTTCATCTGTCATCTACCTAAATATTATATTATTTCATCTGTCATCTACCTAAATATTATATTATTTCATCTATCATCTACCTAAATATTATATTATTTCATCTATCATCTACCTAAATAATATATTATTTCATCTGTCATCTACCTAAATATTATATTATTTCATCTATCATCTACCTAAATATTATATTATTTCATCTGTCATCTACCTAAATAATATATTATTTCATCTGTCATCTACCTAAATAATATATTATTTCATCTATCATCTACCTAAATATTATATTATTACATCTGTCATCTACCTAAATAATATATTATTTCATCTGTCATCTACCTAAATAATATATTATTTCATCTGTCATCTACCTAAATATTATATTACTTCATCTGTCATCTACCTAAATAATATATTATTTCATCTGTCATCTACCTAAATAATATATTATTTTATCTATCATCTACCTAAATATTATATTATTTCATCTATCATCTACCTAAATATTATATTATTTCATCTACTAGCTCCTTCAACTGCGCAGAGGGTTCTATAGAAATAGTGGACAGCTTCCGTTACCTGGGTGACAAAATCAGCAGTGGGGGAGGGTGCTCTGAAAGTACAGTAGCTAGAGTCAGAACTGGATGGAAAAAGTTCAGAGAGCTTATACCACTATTAGCCGCTAGAGGGTTCTCCCTAAAAATGAAAGGCAGGTTATACGATGCCTGCATACGAACAGCAATGCTGCATGGCAGTGAGACCTGGGCATTGTGTGCAGAGGATATACGCAGACTAGAGAGGAACGAAGCTTGCCTGCTCTGCTGGATGTGCAATAGTAATATACGTGAACGGCAAAGCATAAACGAACTAAGGAAAAAATTAGAAATAAGAGGGATCAGATGTTGTTTACTCGAGAGAAGGCTACGTTGGTACGGTCACGTGATGCGCATGAAAGACGACAGCTGTATAACAAAGTGCAGGGCAATAAAGATAGACGGTAGCCACGGAGTAGGCAGACCCAGAAAAACATGGAACGAGCTGATAAATTCCGACCTCACACGCTTACACCTCTCCAAGACAATGTCACTGGACCGAGACCTTTGGCGGTACTCAGTAATAGAGAAGACCCGCCTTACCTAAATACAAAGTAAAAACCTACTACAGTCAGTAGGCATCTCTATCAAAACACCCCCCCGTCCCACCACCTCCACACCGCCCCTTTCAGTGTACAGTTATGTTGGTCCCACAACATCCAGGCCGAAACAAATGAGATCGTGTAGGTGTCACGACAAAAAAACACACAGTCCACGCTGTAAACGTGGCCGTGTAGGCAACACGGTAAAAACCTCCCAGCCCCACACTGTAAATGTGGTTGGTGTTAGGAAGGGCATCCAGCTGTAGAAAACCCGCCAGACAGTCCACGCTGTAATGTGGCCGTGTAGGCAACACGGTAAAAACCTCCCAGCCCCACACTGTAAATGTGGTTGGTGTTGGGAAGGGCATCCAACTGTAGAAAACCCGCCAGACAGTCCTATGCGAGCAAGACAACCACTCTTGCCTCGGGTGGGAAAACCCCCGTCCAAACCCATGCAAGCGTGGAACACGGACGCTAAACCTGATGATGATGATGATCATCATCTACCTAAATAATATATTATTTCATCTGTCATCTACCTAAATATTATATTATTTCATCTATCATCTACCTAAATATTATATTATTTCATCTGTCATCTACCTAAATAATATATTATTTCATCTGTCATCTACCTAAATAATATATTATTTTATCTATCATCTACCTAAATAATATATTATTTCATCTATCATCTACCTAAATAATATATTATTTTATCTATCATCTACCTAAATAATATATTATTTCATCTGTCATCTACCTAAATATTATATTATTTTATCTATCATCTACCTAAATAATATATTATTTCATCTGTCATCTACCTAAATAATATATTATTTCATCTATCATCTACCTAAATATTATATTACTTCATCTGTCATCTACCTAAATAATATATTATTTCATCTGTCATCTACCTAAATATTATATTATTTCATCTATCATCTACCTAAATAATATATTATTTCATCTGTCATCTACCTAAATAATATATTACTTCATCTGTCATCTACCTAAATATTATATTATTTCATGTCATCTACCTAAATATTATATTATTTCATCTGTCATCTACCTAAATATTATATTATTTCATCTGTCATCTACCTAAATAATATATTACTTCATCTGTGATCTACCTAAATATTATATTATTTCATGTCATCTACCTAAATATTATATTATTTCATCTGTCATCTACCTAAATATTATATTATTTCATCTGTCATCTACCTAAATAATATATTATTTCATCTGTCATCTACCTAAATAATATATTATTTCATCTGTCATCTACCTAAATAATATATTATTTCATCTGTCATCTACCTAAATAATATATTATTTCATCTGTCATCTACCTAAATAATATATTATTTCATCTATCATCTACCTAAATATTATATTACTTCATCTATCATCTACCTAAATATTATATTACTTCATCTATCATCTACCTAAATATTATATTATTTCATCTATCATCTACCTAAATATTATATTACTTCATCTATCATCTACCTAAATATTATATTATTTCATCTACCTAAATATTATATTACTTCATCTGTCATCTACCTAAATATTATATTACTTCATCTGTCATCTACCTAAATAATATATTATTTTATCTATCATCTACCTAAATATTATATTACTTCATCTGTCATTTACCTAAATATTATATTATTTCATCTGTCATCTACCTAAATATTATATTACTTCATCTGTCATCTACCTAAATATTATATTACTTCATCTGTCATCTACCTAAATAATATATTATTTTATCTATCATCTACCTAAATAATATATTACTTCATCTGTCATTTACCTAAATATTATATTATTTTATCTGTCATCTACTTAAATAATATATTATTTCATCTGTCATCTACCTAAATAATATATTATTTCATCTGTCATCTACCTAAATATTATATTATTTCATCTATCATCTGTCTAAATATATTATTTCATCTATCATCTGTTTAAATAATATATTATTTCATCTGTCATCTGTCAGGAGTTGTGACTGGTAGATAGTGCCAGTAATATAAAGACCAATGGAAACATTTCCTTTGTCTGATTTGACAAGTTCCATCCAACTTCTTTTTCATATCATGTCATATCACAAAATATTGATCCTTAACATTCATAAGGTTTTTCTCTTCAAAGCCTTCTTTAAAGAACAGATCTACAGTATTTACTGTAGGAGACCGAGGGGAGGTACTGACTACACAGCTTGAAGCTCCTGTCATTGTACCACATGCTGCTCAGAAAAATGAAACCCGAGTATGTATCGGTTATATAATTACTATCTTATTTTTTTCAATATATCTGCTAGGTCACACTACTTGCACAGATTCCCTTGACTGTTGCCATCCAGTTCTGTTGCTCATCATATTCGGCAGGTCAGAAGAACTGCAGTTTATGTCATTACAAATCTACTCGATATAGGTCTTGGCTTGTCATGCTCTGCGAGCTCTTCCTTGTGTAGATTCCCACAAAAGAACTTCACTAACAATTTCGTCTTTAACTCTCCAGCAATGTCCTGAAAATCTGACTCTACACTCTGCGATGATGTCTGATACTTGACAAAGGTTCCTATAGTCACTCATTGGTCAGACAATCTCTCCAAGTGACATTGAAAGCCACTCTTAGTATGCAAGTGTAGGCTCCATCTAATCTTCTTAACAGTTGTGAGGTAAGGGCCTATGCTGAGCAGCCATACAACAGAACAGAGGTAACAGATGCTTAAAAAGGCTCCTTTTCATGTTGTCTGGAAGTCTAGATTTCTACACTAGAGAAAACTTGTTGATAGTACCCCAGGCCTTACCAATGCATGTGATTATTCCTGATACAGAGGTAACTAACTGAATGCTTAAAACCCTTTAAGTATTGATCATAGATAATAGTGTGAAATAAGTATTAGAACTGAAAGGGATACAAATAACCCTTTTATCTACCGTCCTTGACATGTCTGTGTCAGTTGGGTTTGAATTTCAATTTTAAACCTGGTCATTCTAATTTCATTGCGGTGGATACTGTCCTAAGATTTAACTCTGAAAATATGTTGTTCCGTAAAGACATGGCCTAGTGGTAAGTGTGTTGGACTAATGATCATAAAGTCATGGGTTCAATTCCTGGACAGGGTTGTGTTTTATGTTCTTGTGTTCTAAAATAATTAGCAGTAACATAATTCAATTTACTTACTCTTCATGAATGGGGAAGAAAGACATAGCTAAAGATGAATGTGGAGGAAATAGAAGTTGATGAGTGAAGATAGCTTTAAAACGTTTGTTGTTGTTACTGTTGCTGCTGCATATCTTGTCAAAAGAAATCTATTTTCTAACATTAACTCTTCATCTCTATATTTCCTCTTTCAGTATACATTTGAGAAGCTGTTCCGCAGTCAACATTATACATTAATGGATAATTGTTGTCGGGAGTATCTATTTGTTGTGGACTTCTTTATGGTTTCCATTGGAAGTACAGCAGCTCAGGAACTTTTCAATAGTATTATGGGGAAAACACTTTCAATGTTTTTGGTATGTAACCAATCTTCTATTGTTTGTCATCGTTTTTCACACATTCAATGTTTATTTAATCACATCTACATTAGATATCTCATTCTCACTTCATTCTCTCACTCTCTATCCTCTCACTCTCATTCTCTCACTCTCACTCTCTATCCTTCTTTGTATTCAAACCTGGAGAGGAGATGGCCTCTGCCAGATTTTAAAAATACCCTAGAAACACTGTATTTCAATATGGTGTCCCTATGACTCTCTCGGGAGTTACAGGACCATACATACTCTCGGCTCCCAAATGATGGGGGTGGGGTTGCAGTAAGCGGAAAGTGGAGTGTGTGGAAAATCGATAATTTTTCTAGGTTATCTCCCTTGACTTTTTAACCGGAATTAGTCGTTTAGTTTACATATTAAGACTGCAACCCATCCGATTTATTTTAGAATGTAGGAATTTTTACTAATGTACTTTTTTTGTTATTTATAATGTTTTTTAATGTATAAAGAAAATTAATTGTTTGGGATAGATTAGCAAAATTTAATTAGCAGGGAAGGGGTGTAAGAGTGGGTGGAATGGGGATCAGAAAAATTAATAAGCAGGAGGGTGGGGGCAATTATTTGAGACCCGAGAGCACATCTACATTAGATATATATTTGTTTCTGTGCAGCCAATTGGCAAAGTTAGACACTTTGAAGTATTTCTTCAGGCTTTCTGTGTCTTGGCTTCAAATTCCACTATGGCCAACTTTACCTTTCAACTTTATATGGTTGATAAATAAAGTATCAGTCCAATTGAGGGAATTTTGTGAGTGTCAGATAGGAAACCTTGTAATATGTGTTCTGGCTGTGTACATTCTAAGTTTAAATCCTACCCCCTGGGACCTATCATTACAATACCCTAGAAACCTCCTATGAGATACAGGAATATGAAGAACATCAGAGCACACAAGAGGTTAATTTTGTTCTTCATATTGATGTTCCTATCTTTCCATATTAGTTTGAACTTGGTTAATTGTTTACATGAGCCTTTATCATTGACATGACAAAAAAACACCAGTACTCACTGTAAAGTGATCATGTAGGTGTCACAACAAAAAGCACCCAGTTAACACTGTAAAGTGATTGTGTAAGTGTCACAACAAAAAGCACCCAGTCCACACTATAAATTGGTCATGTAAGTGTCACAACAAAAAGCACCCAGTCCACACTACAAAGTGGTTGTTTTGGTGTCATAACAAAAAAACATCCAAACCAGGCTGTAAAGTGATCATTTTGATGTCACGATAAAAAGCACCCAGTTCACACTGTAAAGTGGTTGGCATTAGGAAAGGCATCCAGCCATAGAAACCAAGTCAGAAACAGCTCTGTATGAGCTAGACATGGTCTCTGATCTGACTTGTTTCACAACAGGTCAACTCATCAAACCCATACTAACATGGTGGAAAAATGGAAGTTAAATGTTGATGATGATGATGATGATCACACCCAAATATTTAAGCTGTTCCACTGGCTCTAGTTTTAGTTTTTGTCCTTGTACAGGATGTCTGTAGTCATGACAGCATTGGTGTTTGTCATGAGGTTATTTTGACACTGATTCTCATTCCAAACCTGGAGTTTTTATCAATAATAATAATAGTAATAATGAAATTATTGTGTACAGTACTCGGGTGCACTACAACACATCAAAGGTGCATATATAGTGCATAGAATAATGTACAAATGTCAGGGAAGTGAATAGTGTATGAGTCATGATATACATGTGTGTGTATGAAGGGGGGGATATCAGGTGTAGTGTTGGCAAATCTCAGGAAACATGGAGCTTTTAAAGGATGTAGTGTCTCGACAGCTAACAACTGATGCAGGTAGTTTGTTCCATGGAGGTTTTAAAGGATGCAGTGTTCCGACAGCTAACAACTGATGCAGGGAGTTTGTTCCATGGAGGTTTTAAAGGATGCAGTGTCTCGACAGCTAGCAACTGATGCAGGTAGTTTGTTCCATGATTCCAACGAATATAGTGAAGAGTTTAGCGTAAAAGTTGGTGTTCATCAGGGCTCTGTTCTTAGCCCCCTACTATTTATTATTGCCCTTCAGGCTATAACAGAGTAGTTCAAGACCGGCTGCCCATGGGAACTCCTATACGCAGATGATCTAATGCTCATAGCTGAATCAATGGCTGAACTAGAGAAGAAATTCAAAACATGGAAGCATGGCCTAGAATCAAAAGGCCTTAAAATTAATCTGTCTAAGACTAAAGTTCTAGTTTGTAGGGAGGAAAATAGGGCACCGGGGTCATCTGGGAATTGGCCATGCTCAGTGTGTAGGAAAGGAGTAGGCAGAAACTCCATTTTATGTCCCAAATGCAAAGTATGGGTACATAAAAGATGTAGTGGGATCACAGGTAAGCTAAGAATATAGATTTTATGTGGCCGGTGCTCAGGTGCAATAAGTAGCAGCAAGTGCCCACAGAATACTAGCTCATTCCATTGCACAGATGGTTCTATAGAAATAGTGGACACCTTCCGTTACCTGGGTGACAAAATCAGCAGTGGTGGAGGGTGCTCTGAAAGTACAGTAGCTAGAGTCAGAACTGGATGGAAAAAGTTCAGAGAGCTTATCCCACCATTGGCCGCTAAAGGGTTCTCTAAAAATGAAAGGCAGGCTGTATGATGCCTGCATACGAACAGCAATGTTACATGGCAGTGAGACTTGGGCATTGTGTGCAGAGGATATACGCAGACTGGAGCAGAACGAAGCTTGCATGCTCCGCTAGATGTGTAATAGTAATATACGTGAACGGCAACGCATAAACGAACTAAGGGAGAAATTAGGAATAAGAGGGATCAGATGTTGTTTACTCGAGAGAAGACTACGTTGGTATGGTCACGTGATGCACATGACAGACGACAGCTGTATAAAAAAGTGCAGAGTGATAAAAATAGACGGTAGCCACGGAGTAGGCAGACCCAGAAAAACCTGGGACGACTTGATAAATTCCGACCTCACACACTTACACCTCTCCAAGACAATGTCACTGGACCGAGATCTTTGGCGCTACACAGTAATACAGAAGACCCGCCTTGCCTAAGTACAAAGCGAAACCTACTACAGTCAGTAGGCTCCTCTAACAAAATACACCCCCGTCCCACCACCCCCACCCCATCCACACCACCCCTTTCAATGTAAAGTTATGTTGATACCACAACATCCAGGCCAAAACAAATGAGGTTGTGTAGGTGTCACGACAAAAAAAAACACACAGTCCACGCTGTAATGTGGCCGTGTAAGTAACACGGTAAAAACCTCCCAGTCCACACTGTAAACGTGGTTGGTGTTAGGAAGGGCATCCAGCCATAGAAAACCCGCCAGACAGTCCTATACGAGCAAGACAACCAATCTTGCCTCAAGTGGGAAAGTTCCCGTCCAAACCCATGCAAGCGTGGAATATGGACGTTAAACGATGATGATGATGATATATATATATATATATCTCATCATCACCATTTTACGTCCGCTTATCCCTGCATGATTCAGCAACTCTGAACGTGAAAAAATGTTAGTTAACAATTCATCCTTTTATCTTGCCAGGTCATCAATGAACTGCAATTTTTAAGTTTGTGATGTTCCTCTCTCCAATGCTGACCCATTCCAAGATACACACACACACACACACACACACACATTTTATACATGAACATACACACACTGGTTGGTAATAGGGAGGGCATCCAGCCATTGAAAACTTGCCAAACAAAGGGTTGGGAGGACCCTTCAGTTGTGTCAATGACATAACAACCTCTTCTGTGCACTTGGTAGAATGTGAGGCCATACATAAGTTGTTCCTTTTTGTTGTAACTGTATCTGTGAATTTCTGATTTGTCTCTTTCCAGAAACATATGGAAGTTTACACAAATGATTGCTATGATTCTATTGCCATATTTCTCTGTATCCATATCATTAATCGCTACCATAGCATCATGCTGAAACGTAATGTACCTGCTCTGGAAAGGTTGGTTGTTCTTTCATTTGTTATTGTAATATTGTAATATACACATTCAACAAACTTCCCTCAATCTAGTCTCTTTCAACAACACAAACACACAATTACTCTGCTACTATCTTTCTAGTCATCAACAACATGGAATTAAAAGTATCAAAATTGCTACAAATACCAGCACTTTCAAATGCTAGCTAGCACTTACAAAATTGCTACAAATGCTAGTACTTACAAAATTGCTACAAATGCTAGTACTTACAAAATTGCTACAAATACCAGCACTTACAAAATTGCTACAAATGCTAGTACTTACAAAATTGCTACAAATGCCAGTATTTACAAAATTGCTATAAATGCCAGTACTTATAAAATTGCTACAAATGCCAGTATTTACAAAATTGCTACAAATGCTAGTACTTACAAAATTGCTACAAATGCTAGTACTTACAAAATTGCTACAAATGCTAGTACTTACAAAATTGCTACAAATGCTAGTACTTACAAAATTGCTACAAATGCCAGTACTTACAAAATTGCTTTTTGTTGTAACACCTACATGACCACTTTACAGTGTGGGATGGGCGCTTTTTATTATTGGCAGTATCGGTATAGGGTCGGATGGCATGCGTTGTAAATTAGAGTTACGCCCCTTTATGCTCTGAGTTCAACTTTGGAGGTTAACTTTGCCTTTCATCCTTATGGGGTCGATAAAATAAAGTACCAGTAATGTACTGGGATAATTGCTGGCCTTGTGCCAAAAGTAGAAACTATTATTATTATTATAATTATTGTTCTTTGAGTCTCAGTCATTGATGTTATTTAACTGGAAAGTTTGTTGAAATGAATATCAAGCCGCTACCTGCAGCCTCAGATATTCAGGACGTATTGGAGGGTTCTTGCTGTTCCCAGCAAGCATGCCTTTTGAAGTGTTCCAAAAAGTGGGGCTGGACTAATCTTCTTTAACCATCCTTGGAAACTCTTTGAGACAGTATCTAGTGTGTCTATGACAATCGGGACGACCTTGATTTTCATGGCAGTTCCAAATCCTTTTTAACTCCCACTTTAAATCCTGGTATCGGTTAATTTTCTCCCTCTTGTGTCAAATGGGCAGGCTACATCTACAATCAGGCACAATCTTTTTTCCTTGTCCAAAACCACCAGGGCAGGCCTATTGTGTTCTAATTTCTTGTCCGTCTGTATATCCTAAAATCCCATAGCACCTTCACCTGATCATCTTCTATCACCGACTCTGGCTTATGCTCATACCACTTCTCGGAATCTGGTAAATTGTTTACTTTGCATAGATGCCAGTGGCACACCCTGCCTATCACATCATGTCTCCATCCTTTATAGTGAGTCTGGGCTAGGTGTTTACACTCGGATACAATGTGAGCCACAGTCTCCTCTCTCTCTCCACAGATCCTACACTGTGAGCTAGCTTCCTCCTTGTCAATATGGTGTTTCACCCACTTCGTTCTGAGGGCTTGCACTTGCGCAGCCATTAGCATTCCTTCTGTAGCCTTTTTAAGGTCTCCTCTTTTTAACCAGTTCCATGTCTGTGGATCTCTAAATTCCGTTTTCTTAAAGAAGGTATTATTATCATCACTATTATCATCACGATTTGTGTTGGACGAAGCACATCTCTAAAATTGTCAAGAAGGCCGAGGGTGTCTTAGCATCACTCAGCAAGACCTTTGTCAGCCGCTCTCCAGCTATCTATTTAAAGCTGTACATAGCTATGGTGCGGCCACACTTAGAATTTGCACCACCAGTCTGGAACCCCTATCTTGCTCAGAACATAGACCACCTGGAAACTGTCCAGAGACGTGCAACCAAGCGAATACCCTCCATCAGGCATCTACCATACTCTGAACGCCTTGCTTCCCTGGGCATGGATATTGTAGCTCCGACGTCTGGCAACTGACTTGGTAAACACCCACAAGATTATTAACCATCTTTCCAACAACAACCCTGAGTACCTTTTTGATTTCCATGTGTCTAACACACGTGGGTATGCCCACAAAGTCAGAAAACAGCACAGCTCCCATGACTTTCGGAAACATTTTTTCACGTTCAGAGTTGTTGAAGCATGGAACAAACTACCTGCATCAGTTGTTAGCTGTCGAGACACTGCATCCTTTAAAACCTCCATGCTTCCTGAGATTCGCCAACACTACACTTAATATTCCCCCTCCAAACACACGCACACATGTATATCATACACTATTCACTCCCCTGACATTTGTATATTATTCTATGTACTATACATGCACCTTTGATGAGTTGTAGTGCACCTGAGCACTGTACACAATAATTTCATTATTATTATTACTATTATTATTATTAAAGGTACTGGCAAACACTTCAGGACATAATGTGGCCAAGATTCCAATATATACTTGAACTAAATATTCATAGTGTTAAAGAATGTGATCCCCAGAAACTTGGACAAATTGATATCCGGCCCCATTATGTAAGTTTTTTTCTTTTTCACTTTCAAGTTGCTTTTTTTATAATCAAGTTGAAAGATTAATCAAACTCGTTTATTTATCTATACAGAGTCTGCCAATAAAATGTATACACACTTCAGGGAAAGGTATATATATATATATGTACAATTATTCAAAAGCACATTTCTTGCATCAAAACATCTCAACATGCAAATTCATCTTTTGTATATATATGAATAATAATGAAAATGATTGTGTACATTGCTCAGGTGCACTACAGCTCATCATATATATATATATACATATAATATATATATATATGTATATATAATCATCATCATCATCATCATCATCAACGTTTAACGTCCGTGTTCCACGCTTGCATGGGTTTGGACGGGGGTAGTCCCACTTGAGGCAAGAGTGATTGTCTTGCTCGCATAGGACTGTCTGGCAGGTTTTCTACAGTTGGATGCCCTTCCTAACACCAACCACATTTACAGTGTGGGTCTGGGAGGTTTTTACCGTGTTGCCTACACGGCCACATTACAGCGTGGACTGTGTGTTTTTTTGTCGTGACACCTACACGATCTCATTTGTTTCGGCCCGGATGGCGCGGCACCAACATAACTTTACATAGGACGGGGTGGTGTGGATGGGGTGGGGGTGGTGGTGGTGGGACGGGGTGTATTTTGTTAGAGATGCCTACTGGCAAGGCGGGTCTTCTCTGTTACTGAGTACCGCCAAAGGTCTCGGTCCAGTGACATTGTCTTGGAGAGGTGTAAGTGTGTGAGGTCGGAGTTTATCAGCTCGTCCCAGGTTTTTCTAGGTCTGCCTATTCCGTGGCTACCGTCTATCTTTATTGCCCTGCACTTTGTAATACAGCTATCGACTTTCATGCGCATCACGTGTCCATACCAACGCAGCCTTCTCTCGAGTAAACAACATCTGATCCCTCTTATCTCTAATTTTTTCCTTAGTTCGTTTATGCTTTGCCGTTCACGTATATTACTGTTACACATCCAGCGGAGCATGCAAGCTTCGTTCCTCTCTAGTCTGCGTATATCCTCTGCACACAATGCCCAGGTCTCACTGCCATGCAACATTGCTGTTCGTATGCAGGCATCGTACAACCTGCCTTTCATTTTTAGGGAGAACCCTTTAGCAGCTAATAGTGGTATAAGCTCTCTGAACTTTTTCCAACCAGTTCTGACTCTAGCTACAGTACTTTCAGAGCACCCTCCCCCACTGCTGATTTTATCGCCCAGGTAACGGAAGCTGTCCACTATTTCTATAGAACCCTCTGCGCAATTGAAAGAGCTAGTATTGTGTGGGCACTTGCTGCTACTTATTGCACCAGAACACCGGCCACATGTAAAATCTATGTTCTTAGTTAGCTTACCTGTGATCCCACTACATCTTTTATGCACCCATACTTTGCATTTAGGACACAAAATGGAGTTTCTACCTACGCCTTTCCTACACACCGAGCACGACCATTTCCCAGAAGGGACCGCCGCCTTGTTTTCTTTCCTACAAACTAGAACTTTGGTCTTAGCCAGGTTAATTTTAAGTCCTTTTGACTCTAGGCCGTGCTTCCATGTTTGGAATTTCTTCTCTAGCTCGGCCATTGATTCCGCTATGAGTGTCAGGTCGTCTGCGTATAGGAGTTCCCATGGGCAGCCTGTCTTGAACTCCTCTGTTATAGCCTGAAGGGCAATAATAAATAGTAGGGGGCTGAGAACAGAGCCCTGATGGACGCCAACTTTTACGCTAAACTCTTCACTATATTCGTTGTTAATTCTAACCTTGCTGACTGTTTCTTTATACATGGCTTGTATAGCCCTCACAAGCCATTCGTCAACGCCTAGTTTTCTAAGAGCCCACCAGATAATGGAGCGGGGGACTCTGTCGAAGGCTTTCTCCAAGTCGACAAAAGCTAAGTAGAGGGGTTTACCTTTAGCTAGGTACTTCTCCTGTAGTTGTCGTACTATGAAAAGAGCGTCTGTGGTACTTTTGCCTGACACAAACCCGAACTGCATTTCATCTAGGTCAATTCTCTCTCTGATTAGTTGCGCTATTACTTTTTCTGTGACCTTCATGACCTGGTCGATTAATTTAATGATATATATATATATTATATATAACCACCAGCAACCGACTACACTGGAAAATGGGCAACATAATAGCATCAATGAGCTATCTAATGATATAGAGGCACTTAGTGATAATGCTAGTAACCAAAGTTCGGGAGGTACGCTAACTAATCGAACCCGCAGTTGCAATTGTAGGCGGAGTAGTAATTGTCCCCTAAGGGGGGATTGCCTCATGAAAAACATTGTATATGCATGTGACGTAACCACACACAACTCTACCAAAACATATATAGGAGCAACGTCCAATACATTTAAAACTAGATTTAACGCGCATATGTACACATTTAGACATGATAGACATAAGAATGCCACCTCACTGGCGGTATACATCTCCTTTTTAAAAAATAATAGTACCCCATACAAACTTTTTTGGAGGAAGCTTACTAGATCCACGCCATACCGACCGCAGAGCGGGAGTTGTGACCTGTGTTTACTGGAATGCCATGCCATAATACACTCTAAACTGAACCTGCTTAACAGGAAATCGGAAATTTTCTCCTCTTGCCAACACAAAATCCTGAGTTCCTTCTATTTTAAACCTAGCACATAGACGTAACATATATCACGCAACCCCACCTAGACTATAGCTCCCCCCTCTCCCCCCACCAACCCGTAACCCAGATAGATAGGTACCCTAAGGGTGGAACAGTCCCCTACAAGGTTGGTGTTTTTGCGTGTGTATGTGTGTGTGTGTGTGTGTGTATTCTTTTCTCTCTCACACACACACACACACAGACGTATGTATGTGTGTGTGCGTACGTGTGTGCATGCATGCATGCATGTGTGCGTGCATTGTATACATGTATATATATATGTATATTGTATGCATGTGTATTATATTGTGTGTATGTGTATATGTGGTATGTATGCGTATGTGTGTGTATGTGTATGTGTGTATGATGTGTGTATATATGTGTATATGTATGTATATTTTTTCTGTAGAAGTCTTCTCTATATGTGGTGTTTGGCATGAATTCCTCCTATAATACTCTTCTTTGAGAGGAGCACGATATATAGAGTAACACATATGTATTGTCGAAGTTGAAACTGAGAACCACCACCCCTCCTGCTGACCCAAATGTTTACTGAGGACCAGAACACCATTCTCCGCAATATAAGAGAGGAATGCGCTTGCCGGACTATTGATGACCATAACATCACATTCCAAGGTAATGGCAAAACACAGTGAATGCTATACACGACCAGAACACCACAACATGCACATCGGAGCAACACAGATATAATATCAATAGGCGAATCAATTGAATTTTTTGAGTTGAAATACATATAAATATGTGTCTGTGTGTATCGGACACACGTACACATAAAGAAACTGCTGACCTAAATGTACCTGTCATGCCTGTCTGAATTCCTAAGAGAATTTTCGGTCAGTTACTATCTTGACCAATTAACCCCACAATTACTACGTAGCGGTTCTTGCACGTGACTGCTGGACCCGGATGAAACGAAGACGAAGAATTTCCTTGCGTACCGTTTTGTACCACAGATGCGATCTCACTCTGCCTCGTTAATGTTCTATCGACACCAAAGTTCTACGTTCGGGGCAATAAAATTGAATCCAACTACCGACAACATAGTTGGATGACCGATAATCACACCTAACCTGGAGTACTGTGATCCTTGTGATGTCGAGATATACAACCACTGACACTGTTACGAAGACCAGAAAACCATACTCCATAATATTGAACCAAGTGATTGATCTGTGCGACCAAAATAACACCACACACATATTGGGTCGGCAATGAACTAGGAATATTGGATCCCCCGTCAATGTCTGGGTGAGCAAAAATAGATTTCTATCTGCATTGGAATTTACGAACTTGTGTATCTGCTGTGGTGTCAAAAACAAACGCACATGACCGCACAGATAAACAATGGACTATGCCACGTGGCTTGAACCTGTAAGTGAATTGAAGGTTCTGTAACTCTGATATACAGATTATTTATTATTAAGATGTATAAACTTGACATAACTATTATCATCTTATATTCTCTCAACTAATCACATTTGATCATATTTCTCTATCCCGTTTTCTTCCCCCATAATTATAATATTTTTATTTGAAAAAAATCGGTTTTTTTACATTGTGTTTTCCCCTTCAAATATTCGCTTATATTTCTTTATATATTCTCTATATATATATTTTTTTAATATATATATTTTTTATCTTTTATATATTTTTTATCTTTATCCTTATTTTCACTTTTATCCTCCTTTATATTTTACCTTATTCTTACTTTTATACCTTATTATAGTGTAATCTTCCCCATGCCTTATTATACATTATTAATTATAGATTATTATTATTACTCTTTTTCCATTTCTAATTACCTCATGTACTTTCTCCTCCGCTATATATATATATATATATTGTATGCCCTTTGTGTTTGTGTAGCCTCTGCACACCCTCTGCACCATACTATTGACGCCACCCCATCTATGGTTCAGCTAACCACTCGACTCCCGGGAATGAATATGACCACAGCTAGTAAACAAGGACCCACACCCCACCCTCTCACACCAAAATTAGACTTATCGTCCCCTACTTTTGCTCTTTACTCTCTTTACTCTTTGTTCTTGAATGTTTGGTTGGTAGAGTCCATAACACCAATCAAACCCCTTTTATAGCTCTGACGAATCCTACGGTTACGTAAGGAAGAAACATTGTAAGCCAATAAAAATCTTTTGATGTTGTAGACGCTCTTGTGTTCTTTATCATATATATATATATATATATATATATATATATATATATATATATTCAATATAGAAAGGCTTCTACAGTGGTTACTCCGATTGAACCCGGGATAAACTTATATATATATATATTTATACAAGTTTTTTCTTTTCCTGAAGTGTGTATATCTTTGGTAGGCTCTGTATATAAATGACTAAAGTGACAATTCCAGAGTGATACGTTGAAACATTAAAGCAAGTATTGTGTTCATGGACAAGATGTCTCAATTTATTTGCCATTGTCAACAAGCCAATATCTACATGGTCACTAGCACTCATCATGATAACATCTGCTTGTACAGCTAGCAAAGGTTGGACGGGTCTACATAGACCAAGTCCGTACTGAAGTGGGGCTACTGATCTCCCAGACAGGCCAAGGATCTTCCAGCTATGTGCTCTATCAGGTAACGTTACTCCAAAGACCCTTTGGAGGAACCCCATTCCGGCCGCTTGTATTTGCAATCATATTCTTTCAGTCATTACCCAAGATTCATAACCATAGGTAAGGGTTGGCATGAATACCAAACTGAAGACACCGAGTTTGACTTTTACACCTACCTCCCTTCTGATTACTGAATACTGAAGCTGGCACATTACTGCACCAGCTCTTGCAATTCTTGCACTTAATTCAGTCTTCTGCCTTCCATCGCTTGTGAACACAGCCCCCGAGATACTTGAACTTCTCCACCTGCTTCAGTGGAACTCCATTTACATCTAGAGTACACTGTACAGGCTTCTTCGAGAGGACGAGTGTCTCAGTTTTCGCAGCACTTATTTACTTTTACTTTTACCATTATTTTATAATTTTACCATTTTATTTCTAGATCACACGTCGGTATGCTGAATTTTCAGCTGCCATCGTGGGCATCAACCAGTCATATCCCGATGAAAAGGTGCATCAGTTGTTAAGTCAGCTTCAAATTGAAGTCGAAAACTTTGTCCTGAAAATGGCAGCTGAATTTCCTCAACGTAAGGAGCAGCTTGTATTTCTCATCAATAACTATGACATGATGCTCAATGTTATTATGGTAAGTGTTCTAATAAAAACTAAAATATATAAAGGTTTCTTGACTTATGTAAGACAATTAAGCTGATAGATTGAACTTGCTAGAGTGTAAAAATGGACTTTAAACAATAATGATAATATCCATTCTAATATAAAAGAGTTTCAAATATATTCTGATATTTATGCCAAATACTGGAACTTGGTCAACTACTTACTTTTTGTGCTGGTCAGTGCTGTGACCTCTTGTGTCCTTGGACCCCATGCTGTTGTTTTTCTCTGTAAAATTGTGAAGAGTACCTGAGGAAGGAACCTCAAACGGTGGAATTGGCTAATACAACAGGTGTAGCTGACTGTTCTCTGTGATACTACCATTACCGTAGGATACACCTGAGATATACTACCTTAATTAGAGTGTAGAGTCAGCCACTCCCTCCCCCTCCTTCCCCCTTACATCTCTTATTTAATTTTTGTTTCTTTTTTTTTTATTGCAACTATTTTATAATTTAATTGAAATTTGTTGAATAAATACTTTAATCAACCATAGTTAATTAATCAGTCATGTTTAATTAACCACTTATATTTAATTAACCAATCATATTTAATTAACCACTCATTTAATTAACCACTCATTTAATTAACCACATGGCTTAGTGGTTAGAGCATTGGCCTTGCAATCGAAAGGTTGTGAGTTCAATTCTCAGACTGGGTGATGTGTTGTTTCCTTGAGCAAGACACTTTATTTCACATTGCTCCAGTTTACTCAGCTGTAGAAATGAGATGATAGGGACTGGGGTCCATATCATTCCACTGCAAAGTGGTCGTGGAGGTGCCACGGCAAAAAAGCACCCAGCACTCACTGTAAATGAGGTTGGTGTTAGGAAGGGCATCCAGCTGTAGAAATCAAGCCAAAATCAGTTCCCGTCCCACCCTTGCAAGCAAGGAAAAAGTGGACATAAAATGGAATGATGATGATGATGATGACTCATATTTAATTAACCAATTATTTAATTAACCACTCATATTTAATTAACCCCTCATATTTAATTAACCAGTCAACCAAACAAGAATGTATTCCATATATTTGACAGGAACGTACAGAGGATTCAAAGGAATGTGAAAGTTTCCAAGAGTTACTCTCTGCTCGGACACAAGAGTTCATTGAAGAAGTTCTTGCACCTCATTTTGGTGGTATGATTAGTTTTGTAAAGGAATGTGAAGTGATCGTTGACAAAGGAAACCTTGATGCACTGAAGAATGAAGAAAGTTAGTCACATCAACACTTAATATTTATTGAGATTTTTTTAGCCGTCTTGTTCATTATATATGTATATACATAATAATGATAATAATGAAATTATTGTGTACAGTGCTCAAGTGCACTACAACTCATCAAAGGTGCATGTATAGTACATAGAATAATATACAAATGTCAGGGAAGTGAACAGTGTATGAGTCATGATATACATGTGTGTGTGTGTATGGAGGAGGGATATTAGGTGTAGTGTTGGCAAATCTCGGGAAGCATGGAGGTTTTAAAGGATGCAGTGTCTCGACAGCTAACAACAGATGCAGGGAGTTTGTTCCATGGAGGTTTTAAAGGATGCAGTGTCACGACAGCTAATAACTGATACAGGGAGTTTGTTCCATGGAGGTTTTAAAGGATGCAGTGTCTCAACAGCTAACAACTGATGCAGGGAGTTTGTTCCATGGAGGTTTTAAAGGATGCAGTGTCTTGACAGCTAATAACTGATGCAAGGAGTTTGTTCCATGGAGGTTTTAAAGGATGCAGTGTCTCAACAGCTAATAACTGATGCAGGGAGTTTGTTCCATGGAGGTTTTAAAGGATGCTGTGTCTCGACAGCTAACAACTGATGCAGGGGGTTTGTTCCATGGAGGTTTTAAAGGATGCAGTGTCTCAACAGCTAATAACTGATACAGGGAGTTTGTTCCATGGAGGTTTTAAAGGATGCTGTGTCTCGACAGCTAACAACTGATGCAGGGGGTTTGTTCCATGGAGGTTTTAAAGGATGCAGTGTCTCAACAGCTAATAACTAATGCAGGGAGTTTGTTCCATGGAGGTTTTAAAGGATGCAGTATCTCGACAGCTAACAACTGATGCAGGGAGTTTGTTCCATGGAGGTTTTAAAGGATGCAGTGTCTCGACAGCTAATAACTGATGCAGGGAGTTTGTTCCATGCTTCGACAACTCTGAGCATGAAAAGATGTTTCCAAAAGTCATGGGAGCTGTGCTGTTTTCTGATTTTGTTGGCATGCCCACGTGTGTGTGTATGTATAGATGCGTGTGTGTTGGATGTATAGATATATGTATGTGTGTATAGATATATATGTATATGTTTGTGTATGTATAGATATGTGTATGTATTGATATATGTGTGTATATATCTTTGTGTGTATGTGCAGATATGTGTATATATTTATGTGTGTGTTTGTCTCTGTGTATAGATATGTGTGTATGTATGTGTGTGTATGTGTATGGATCCATCCAGACTTATTGTGTCACTGTGAAATTACTTCAGGCACACACTCATAACTGGAATAAGGTAGACCTAGGACATTTATGGTATAGAATTCTGGTTATTGAGGCTACCTGTTCATTTTATTTGCCTCAGAGAGTAATTGTGTGTATTTAGCAAAGTATGTTACCACTTAAAACAACATTTATAACATTGGATAATTGAGAGAAACCTATCAGTTACAAGCTTTTCACTTAGAAATTAACAAAACATAACATGTCTACACTGGTCACACAAGTGATACTTATGAGGGTCAGCCGAAAAATACATAGGCTGACCAAGATACTCTCATGGAATGACCAAATGAGGTTTATTTTTCAACATAGTTCCTGGAAAGAAACAATGCAGTTATTAACAAGAAGAGTTGAAATTAATGCATGCAAGATTTCACAGCTTTAGCATCACTCCCTCATAGTCAGCCTATGAACTTTTCAGTCCGCCCTCATATATACAATATGAGGAATGAACTGTTAGATATTTCCGCTAGAAACTAAGTACAATGTTAGTGACTGGACAGGACCTACTAACTAGGCTTACCCTACTCTTTTGTGTCTCTAGTCAGCTATGGTTGTGGTTATCTTCAGTAAATTCTATTTAGGTATTGTTCATCAAGGCACTGCATCCTTTAAAACCTCTGTGCTTTTTGAGATTCGCCAACACTACACCTAATATTCCCCCTCCATACACACTCACATATGACTCATACACTATTCACTTCTCTGACATTTGTACATTATTCTATGTACTTTGATGAGTTGTAGTGCACCTGAGCACTGTACACAATAATTTCATTATTATTATTATTATCATATAAAGTTTATCTTTCACCATTAAATGGTAGTAAACAGTACCAATATTATTTTGAAGCCCTTAAATTCTAATCGTAAAGGAGTCGTAGGGGTGCTGTATTGACATACAGCATTTCTTGGGCATTCTTAAAACCTGGCAGAACCCATCTCTCCAGATCTAAAAACAGTAGATTCCTTCCAGAGAGTGAGAGAACGAAAGTAAGAAAGAGATATAGAGGAAGAATCGACCTCAGTACTAGACTGGTACTTTTTTTTTATTGACCTTGAATTGGTGAAAGGCAAATTTGATCTTGGTGGGGTTTGAACTCAGAGATCAGAGAGGCAAAAGGAATACCACAAAGCATTCTCTGCCTTTCTAATCAAATAAAATCATTATAAACTAGGTTTTGGTAGAGTTTCTACCAAATATTGGTAAATTTGCACCAATGTTTCTAGTATAATCACCTGTTAGACAGTTGTAAATGTTTATCATACTTTTATTAGCAAGGAAAGTGGACATTAAAATGATGATGATGATTGTATTCTTTTTAATTAATGTTTCAGGACGAGTCCAACAAATAGTCCGTGGGTTCAATTCTGATTGGAAGAAAGCAATTGAAATGATAAATCAAGATGTGATGCGTTCTTTCACTAATTTTAAAAATGGAACTCAAATATTACAGGTAAATATATATATATATATATAGTTGATACACAAATATTACAGGTAAATATATATATATATATATAGTTGATACACAAATATTACAGGTAAATATATATATATATATATAGTTGATACACAAATATTACAGGTAAATATATATATATATATATAGTTGATACACAAATATTACAGGTAAATATATATGTGTATATATATATATATATATATATAGTTGATACACAAATATTACAGGTAAATAGATATATAGTTGATACACAAATATTACAGGTAAATATATATATATAGTTGATACAAAAATATTACAGGTAAATAGATATATAGTTGATACACAAATATTACAGGTAAATATATATATAGATAGTTGATACACAAATATTACAGGTAAATATATATATAGATAGTTGATACACAAATATTACAGGTAAATAGATATATATAGTTGATACACAAATATTACAGGTAAATATATATATATAGTTGATACAAAAATATTACAGGTAAATATATGAAGTAGAGTAGACTATCAAGTGGCCAGGAGGGAAGCTAGGAGAGAAGTGTACTTAGCAAGAAGGGAAGCTGAGGAAAGAAAGTTCAAGCATGTTCTACAACGCGATGACCAAAAACGTGAGGTGTTCAGGATTGCCAGGCAATGCGTCAAGGAAAACCGTGATATTGTCGGGGAGAAGTGTGTACTTAACGATGATGGCATACTTGCCATCACCGACACTGATAAGAAGGTAGCTTGGAAGTGTCACTATGAAAGGCTACTAAATGAGGAGAATAAATGGGAGAAAGACAGTCTCCCCCATATCGACCCGATAGAGGGACCAGCAGTGTTAGTCGAGGGGAGTATAATAAGTAAGGCAATCAAGGATATGAAGACTGGTAAGGCGGCTGGGCCTTCGGAAATAGTTGCTGAGATGCTGAAGGCATCTGGCACGGTGGGACACACCATGGTCACCCGCATAGTTAACCAAGTCGTACAGAATGGGGTTGTTCCGAAGGACTGGCATAGCAGCAGCATCGTTAACTGTTATAAGGGTAAAGGAGACGCCCTAGATAGGAGTAACTATAGAGGCATTAAATTAATCGACCAGGTCATGAAGGTCACGGAAAAAGTAATAGCGCAACTAATCAGAGAGAGAATTGATCTAGATGAAATGCAGTTCGGGTTTGTGTCAGGCAAAAGCACCACAGACGCTCTTTTCATAGTATGACAACTACAGGAGAAGTACCTAGCTAAAGGTAAACCCCTCTACTTAGCTTTTGTCGACCTGGAGAAAGCCTTCGACAGAGTCCCCCGCTCCATTATCTGGTGGGCTCTTAGAAAACTAGGCGTTGACGAATGGCTTGTGAGGGCTATACAAGCCATGTATAAAGAAACAGTCAGCAAGGTTAGAATTAACAACGAATATAGTGAAGAGTTTAGCGTAAAAGTTGGCGTCCATCAGGGCTCTGTTCTCAGCCCCCTACTATTTATTATTGCCCTTCAGGCTATAACAGAGGAGTTCAAGACAGGCTGCCCATGGGAACTCCTATACGCAGACGACCTGACACTCATAGCGGAATCAATGGCCGAGCTAGAGAAGAAATTCCAAACATGGAAGCACGGCCTAGAGTCAAAAGGACTTAAAATTAACCTGGCTAAGACCAAAGTTCTAGTTTGTAGGAAAGAAAACAAGGCGGCGGTCCCTTCTGGGAAATGGTCGTGCTCGGTATGTAGGAAAGGCGTAGGTAGAAACTCCATCTTATGTCCTAAATGCAAAGTATGGGTGCATAAAAGATGTAGTGGGATCACAGGTAAGCTAACTAAGAACATAGACTTTACATGTGGCCGGTGTTCTGGTGCAATAAGTAGCAGCAAGTGCCCACAAAATACTAGCTCTTTCAATTGCGCAGAGGGTTCTATAGAAATAGTGGACAGCTTCCGTTACCTGGGCGATAAAATCAGCAGTGGGGGAGGGTGCTCTGAAAGTACTGTAGCTAGAGTCAGAACTGGTTGGAAAAAGTTCAGAGAGCTTATACCACTATTAGCTGCTAAAGGGTTCTCCCTAAAAATGAAAGGCAGGTTGTACGATGCCTGCATACGAACAGCAATGTTGCATGGTAGTGAGACCTGGGCATTGTGTGCAGAGGATATACGCAGACTAGAGAGGAACGAAGCTTGCATGCTCCGCTGGATGTGTAACAGTAATATATGTGAACGGCAAAGCATAAACGAACTAAGGAAAAAATTAGAGATAAGAGGGATCAGATGTTGTTTACTCGAGAGAAGGCTGCGTTGGTATGGACACGTGATGCGCATGAAAGTCGATAGCTGTATTACAAAGTGCAGGGCAATAAAGATAGACGGTAGCCACGGAATAGGCAGACCTAGAAAAACATGGGATGAGCTGATAAACTCCGACCTCACACACTTACACCTCTCCAAGACAATGTCACTGGACCGTGACCTTTGGCGGTACTCAGTAACAGAGAAGACCCGCCTTGCCAGTAGGCATCTCTAACAAAATACACCCCGTCCCGCCACCACCCCCACCCCATCCACACCACCCCGTTCTATGTAAAGTTATGTTGGTGCCGCGCCATCCAGGCCGAAACAAATGAGATCGTGTAGGTGTCACGACAAAAAAACACACAGTCCACGCTGTAATGTGGCCGTGTAGGCAACACGGTAAAAACCTCCCAGACCCACACTGTAAATGTGGTTGGTGTTAGGAAGGGCATCCAACTGTAGAAAACCTGCCAGACAGTCCTATGCGAGCAAGACAATCACTCTTGCCTCAAGTGGGACTACCCCCGTCCAAACCCATGCAAGCGTGGAACACGGACGTTAAACGTTGATGATGATGATGATATATATATATATAGGTAAATATAGATATATAGGTAAATATATATATATATATATATAGTTGATACACAAATATTATAGGTAAATATATATATATATATATATAGTTGATACACAAATATTACAGGTAAATAGATATATATAGTTGATACAAAAATATTACAGGTAAATATATATATATAGTTGATACACAAATATTACAGGTAAATATATATATATATATGTTGATGATGATGATGATATAGTTGATACACAAATATTACAGGTAAATATTTATATATATATATAGTTGATACACAAATATTACAGGTATATATATAGTTGATACACAAATATTACAGGTAAATAGATATATAGTTGATACACAAATATTATAGGTAAATATATATATATTTACCTATAATATTTGTGTAACGAAGGAAATGTGGTAAGGAACCAAGTGGACCATAACGCACCAAAGTACTCAATACTTAGGGTAGTAGAGTGGGTAATAGGAACAAGTAGGACCTACTCGTTCCTATATATATATATATATATATATACATATATATATATAGTTGATACACAAATATTGCAGGTAAATAGATATATATATAGTTGATACACAAATATTGCAGGTAAATAGATATATAGTTGATACACAAATATTGCAGGTAAATATATATATATATAGTTGATACACAAATATTACATGTAAATATATATATAGTTGATACACAAATATTGCAGGTAAATATATATATAGTTGATACACAGTTTGTTTTCATTTTGAAACTAAAGTTAATATTATTTAGATATTACTTGTGAGAGCTGTAAGTTAGAAGTCTTCTTTTTCTTCACTTATTCCTGAGGGGTTTGTAGGGCAGAGTCCTCAAACACTCCTTCCAGTGGGTTCTGTCAGAAGCAACCACCTCCCCAAGTGAGACCAGCCAAACTCATGGATGTTATCCAACTGTCTTGCTTGGGGTCTACCCCTGGGTCTCTTGCTGGCTGGTTTTGCCCTTAAAATCTGTCCAGCGATTCTTTTCTGAGACATTCAAACCAGTTAGTTATTTTCCTAATATAAAAGTTGTGTCTTTTGGAGTCCTACTCCAGTTTTTAATGTTTAACTAATACAACATTAGTTTACATGACAAGAACTGACACCAGTCATATTTTGAAAATGTGTGTAAATAACTCATTTGAGCCTTAATTATAAATCAAATGATTGTCTTGGCTGAGCAAGACAAAGAATAAATGATTCCTTGTAATATTTATAGGAATGGTTAAATTAAATAGTTAACACATTTGTGTTAGTTGTCTAGACAGTGACATAAACAGGACAGTCTCAGATTTAATCATGTGAACAAAACATTTTGCTGAAAACTTGCAAAGAGATTAATTTCTAAATGTTTAGCAAGAGGTAGATGAATTGTTTGAGTTATGTCAACAAGATTTCTGCTTTTTTTTTTAGATCTTAAGTTGGTACTTATATCTATATCATTTTACTTTTTTATATTGTTGGTGTCATAATGAAAAAACACCCAGTCCACCTTGTAATGTGGTCATGCTGATGACACAAAAAAAATTCCCAATCCACCCTTTAATGTGGTTGTTCTGGTGACACAACAAAACGCACCCAGTCAATCCTTTAATGTGGTTGTTCTGGTGATATGATGAAAAATCACCCAGTCCACCCTGTTAAACAGTTGTTTTGGTGACACGTTAAAAAGTACCCACTCCACACTAACATGGTTGGCAATAAGGTGGACATCCAGCTGAACTACTGATCTGTATGAGTTACACCTGGTCACCTCACCTGTCTCATAATGTGACAACCCATCTAACCCATGCAAGGGGTGGAAAGAGAGCTGTTAAGTGGTGATGGTGGTGATGATTGCGGTGATGTTGATGGTGGTTATGGTGATGATGATAGTGATGATGGTGGGGATGATGAGATTGATGGTGGTGGTGGTTATGGTGATGATAATGGTGACGATGATGATGATTGTTTATGTTTTACTTGTTTTTAATCCTTTTCAGGGTGCTCTTACACAGTTGGTTCAATATTATCATCGTTTCCAGAAGGTTTTAAGCCAAGGCCCACTGCGTAACTTACAGATCCGCAACGAACTGATTAACATCCACCATGTTATGGTAGAAGTAAAGAAGCACAAGCCAACATTCTAATGACTTCCATTGATGTTATTCTTATTGTTCCTCTTGTTATGTGGACTCCATGGAAGGAAGGTATAAAAACTGTATCAGTGGCTTATACTAAATATTGGAGAAACTGGTCAACTGGTTATAACCAGATACACTGACATCACGGGGTAGTTGTTGTTGGTTTCAGGGTAGGATGACATCACGGGGTAGTTGTTGGTGGTTTCAGGGTAGGATGACATCACGGGGTAGTTGTTGGTGGTTTCAGGGTAGGATGACATCACGGGGTAGTTGTTGGTGGTTTCAGGGTAGGATGACATCACGGGGTAGTTATTGGTGGTTTCAGGGTAGGATGACATCACGGGGTAGTTATTGGTGGTTTCAGGGTAGGATGACATCACGGGGTAGTTGTTGGTGGTTTCAGGGTAGGATGACATCACGGGGTAGTTGTTGGTGGTTTCAGGGTAGGATGACATCACGGGGTAGTTGTTGGTGGTTTCAGGGTAGGATGACATCACGGGGTAGTTGTTGGTGGTTTCAGGGTAGGATGACATCACGGGGTAGTTATTGTTGGTTTCAGGGTAGGATGACATCACGGGGTAGTTATTGTTGGTTTCAGGGTAGGATGACATCACGGGGTAGTTATTGGTGGTTTCAGGGTAGGATGACATCACGGGGTAGTTATTGGTGGTTTCAGGGTAGGATGACATCACGGGGTAGTTGTTGGTGGTTTCAGGGTAGGATGACATCACGGGGTAGTTATTGGTGGTTTCAGGGTAGGATGACATCACGGGGTAGTTATTGGTGGTTTCAGGGTAGGATGACATCACGGGGTAGTTGTTGGTGGTTTCAGGGTAGGATGACATCACGGGGTAGTTATTGGTGGTTTCAGGGTAGGATGACATCACGGGGTAGTTATTGGTGGTTTCAGGGTAGGATGACATAATGTTTAAAACATTGTACACACACTGACACATGCACACACACACACACACTGACGCACACACACACACTGACGCACACACTCAGACACATGCACGTACGGAAACACATGCACACACCAGCACACAAACTAGCTTGTTCACACACACACAAACACACTAACACTGACATACACACAAACACACACACACTAACACTGACATACACACAAACACACACGCTAACACTGACATACACACACTGACACACGTTACAGACACATTCCCTTACATGTTCATTCATTCCTATACTTCAGTAATAAATCTAATCAATCTTTCTTTTCTATCTCCTTTTCTTTCAATTAAGGTTAATCAAATCTGTAAAAGTCATCTATAGTCATCAATTCACTTTTGTTTTCAATTTCTGATTGAAAATCAATAAATAATTCTTATAATTTCTTCTGATATTAACTGAAGTATCTTTGTTTCTTTTTCTTTTAGACTGAGAGATGTAAAGTAAATAAAATACAGTGGAACTTCAGTTCATGAACTTAATTCATTCCTGGAGGTCGTTTGTCACCTGAAATACAGTGAGAGAGAGAAAGAGACTTTGTGTGAAAGACTGATAGATATCACCATAGTAACTAACTACACAGCAAGTGACACTTTCCAGCTGATACTCCCAACTTGTTGCCAGCTTGTGTGTTCATGAACCAAGACGTTTTATGTTCGTGAAACAATTTATTTCTGCTGAGAGGTGTTTGTGAGCCAAGGTTCCACTGTATTTCCATCTCTTGATAACTCTGAGTATCCTCAGGATTATAGATATGCTTTGTATTCACTAATAATGGGTTCGGATTTAGGCACAAAGCCAACAAATTTGGCGAAGGGGAAAGCTGATAATTTGACTCCAGTGCTTTACTGGTACTTTATTTTATCGACCTCCTCAGGAAGAAAAGCAAAGCTAATCTTGGCGAGATTTGAATATAAAGGGACATAACTCTATACTGCTAAACATTTTGTCTGACACTACTGATACTGCCAATCTACTTCTCATTATATACAGTAATAATTGTAATGAGGACAATTTCTTTATTATTGCCACAGGGGTGATGCATAGGGGTAACATTACAGTAATAGAGTACAAAAAGGATTCGGATTTAAATTGAAATGAATGAAGGATGACTGTGTATGTGTGTGTGTATCATCGTTTTGCGTTGACTTCTCCATGTTGGTATGGTTTAGACAGGATTTTTTGAAGCAATGTTTTACAGCCGAATGCCCATCTTAACATCAACCTTTTTAGTTGCTTCTAACGCAGAGATACAGTGTATCTAATCTTAACTGGATACACATAACAAAAAGCACCCAGTCCACACTGTAAGGTGGTTTTGTAGGTGTCACGATAAAAAGCACCCAGTACACACTGTAAAGTGGTCTTGTAGGTGTCATGACAAAAAGCACCCAGTACACACTGTAAAGTGGTCTTGTAGGTGTCATGACAAAAAGCACCCAGTACACACTGTAAGGTGGTCTTGTAGGTGTCATGACAAAAAGCACCCAGTACACACTGTGAGGTGGTCATGTAGATGTCACGACAAAAAGCACTCAGCCCACACTGTCAATTGGTTGTGTAGATATCATGACAAAAACACTCAGTCCACACTATAAAGTGGTTGGTGTTAGGAAGGGCATCCAGCCATACAAACCAAGCCAAAACCAGACAGGTTAATAGAGAATATAGATGTTGTATGCAGTGGATGCATGGGAGAAGTAAGCATTAGGGGTATGCATGAAATAGATTCCTTGAATTACTCATGAGGCTCCCTAGAGATTGTTGACAAGGAAGTGCTCTGAAAGAGGTAGCCAGAGGGAGAACAAGCTGGTGCTTCGGCTAACAACAAAGAGCTCTTTCAAAGTGAAGGGTTGGCTTTATGATGTCTGTATGTGAGCAACAATGCTGCTTGGCAGTGAGACATGGTCCTTCACTGCAGAGGACCTAGTGGGAGGTTGGGCAAGTATGCTCTGGTGGGTGTATGGTGTTGGTGTATATGAATGATGTGGCATGGATGAGCTGAGAAGGATCTAATATAATGTTCAGGAGAGAGAGGATTGTGATGGTTTGGGCATATAATGCATGTGGAAGATGACAGCTGAATAAAAGAGATACAAAGAAATTTTAGTGAGTGGCACTCATGAAGTGGGGATGGGGGGATGGGATGAAATGGTGAAGACAGAGGGGAGTGGGAGGGGCTGAATCTCATGGCAGAGATGACAAAGGACCTCGAAGATTGGCGACATGGTGCCAGAAAAGACTAGGCTACCAGCATAATATGACCCATCATGGCCCCTACTCCTCTCCTACCAGTTGCTTCTTAGTAACTATTCTCACCCCCACTGTACACCTCTGTCAACACTCTACCCAGGATCACCCTCATCCTTTTAAATCCTAACCCCCCCCCCACCAACCATAGCTGTTCCTATCCTCACTGTACCTCACACTCCCAACCCAGTCCCCCACCCGATATCACCCTGTCAAATTCCACCACATTTGTCATTTCTTCTCTCTCCCACATTACATTTAAAGTGAGTACTGGGTGCTTTTTATCGTGGCACCAAAATGACCACTTTACAGTGTGAACTGGGTAAGATAAAAATATATACACGTTTGTATATATCATTATTTAACATGTTTTCCCTGCTAGCAAGAATAGGTTGGGTCATCACTGACCAAGACACTATTTATTCAGTGCCACTGACCTCTCAGACAAACTGGCGGGTGTGTGGTGGGTACATTTCACTTACATATGTTCTCTGTATTCTACAGGATGTAGTGGGTGGATTTTATTGTGGCATGAGCATTACGGGGTCGTCAGTTCTTTGACACAAATAAAGTTCTTTCGACTTTTTGTTTGGCAAGTTTTCTATGGTTGGATACTCTTCATGTCACCAACCATTTTGCAGAATGTGCTGGGTGTATATTATCATGTCACAAACACTAGAGAGGTTGCTGTGTCCCTGACACAACTGGAAACATATTATCATGTCACAAATACTAGAGAGGTTGCTGTGTCCCTGACACAACTGGAGATATATTATCATGTCACAAATACTAGAGATGTTTCTGTGTACCTGACACAACTGGAAACATATTATCATGTCACAAATACTAGAGAGGTTTCTGTGTCCCTGACACAACTGGAGATATATTATCATGTCACAAATACTAGAGATGTTTCTGTGTCCCTGACACAATGAAGACATATCATGATACAAACACTAGAGAGGTTGCTCTGTCCCTGACACAACTGGAGAGTCCTCTAAACTCTTTTTTTTTTTTATTCTTTGGCATAATTTCTGCAGCTGGATGCCCTTCCTTTCACCACTTAATAGTATAAACTGGGCCCAGCACTAGATAGGTTTGGTGCTATGGCTGAAGAACCCTCTCAGCCCTCGTTGGCATCGTTTCTACAGCTGGAAACCATTCCTGATATCAACCATTTTACCATGGTACCAGTGCTATGGAGATTTTTGGTAATTGACTCTGTTGAAAAGCCATCTTTATTCTATCGGAGAGTTATCTGTCGGAGAGGAACGGTACATGTCCTCTGCTGTTCGCTGTTTGTGACATATATATATATATATATATATATATCATCATCATCATCATTTTATGTCCGCTTTTCCCTGCTTGCAAGGATGGGACGGGTCTTATTCAGCACAGCATCTCTCCACTCGTCAGGGTCCTTCGTCATCTCCACCGTGAGCTTCAATAATCTGAGGTCTGTTCTCACCACCTCCGCCCATGTTTTTCGTGGTCTACCTCTACCACGTCTTCCTTCAACTGGCATTTCCTGGCACTTCTTCACCCATCGGTCATCCTCCATGCGCATTACATGTCCATACCACCTCAGTCTCCTCTCCCGTACACTACATTCTATCCCTCTCAGATACAGTTTCTCTCTCAACACATTTATGCTGGGTCGTTCACGCACATTTACACTGCACATCCAACGGAGCATGCTTGCCTCATTTCTCTCCAACCGTTGCATATCCTCTGCAGTTGCTGCCCATGTCTCACTACCATGCAGCATCGCGCTCCTCACACAGGCATTATACAATCGGCCTTTCGTACGCAGGGAGAAACCCTTCTTCGTCAACAGAGGAAGCAGCTCTCTAAACTTCTTCCAACCCGTCCGTATTCTAGATACTATGGCCTCGGAACACCCTCCTCCCATGCTAATCTGATGTCCTAGGTACCGGAAACTATCCACCACTTCTATAGCGCCCTCCTGCATCTGAAAAATGTGTCTATCAATGCGACTTCTACTGTCTAATTTCCCTGTACATCTACTGCATACATATTTCTCCCTACCTGTTAGTTTGCCTGCTATCCCGCTACATCTCTTGTGTACCCAGGATCTGCATTGTGTGCATTTTATAGAATTTATGCCAGTTCCTTTTCTGCATATCGAACATGGCCATTTCCCTGACGGAATCAGGGTTTTGTTCTCTTTTCTACTCATCAACACTTTTGTCTTAGCTAGGTTCACTCTCAGTCCTCTTGCTTCTAACTGCTGTTTCCATAGCCAGAATTTATTCTCTAGCTCCTCTACGGATTCTGCTATAAGAACCAGATCGTCAGCATAGAGAAGTTCCCATGGACAGCCAGTCTTAAACTCCTCTGTTATGGCTTGGAGGACTATAATGAACAAGAGCGGGCTGAGGACCGAACCTTGATGTACTCTTACTTGTATCTGGAATTCCTCACTAAACTCCATTCCTACCCTGACTTTACTGAGAGTACCTCTGTACAAAGTTTGCACTGTCCTCACAAGCCATTCCTCAACACCTAGCTTCCTTAGGGACCACCAGATGACAGATCGGGGTACCCTATCAAAGGCCTTCTCTAGGTCAACAAAGGCTAAGTTATAGTGGCTTATTTTTCTCTAAGAACCTCTCTTGCAATTGTCTCACCAAGAAGAGGGCATCTGTTGTACTCTTCCCAAACTGCATCTCATCTAGTTTGACCCTTTCTCTAATTAGTTGTGCTAAAATCCTTTCTGCCACTTTCATAACCTGATCCATCAGTTTTATACCCCTATAATTGCTCCTCTCCAGAGCATCCCCTTTACCTTTGTAGCAATTTATGAGAATACTGCTGCACCAGTCTTTGGGTATGACACCACCATATATAGCCTGATTGATGATGCGTGCAACCAGTTTAGTGCCTACGTCCCCTGATGCCTTCAGCATCTCAGCAACTATTCCCGATGGTCCGGCAGCCTTACCATTTTTCATTTCCCTAATCGCCTCTTGGACCCTATATTCGTCAATCTCAATAGCTGGTCCCTCTGTCGGAACTATTAAGGGTAATTTCTCTCTCTCCCATTCGTTCTCCACATTCATCAGTCTCTCATAATGACATTTCCAGGCCTCCTTTATATATATATATATATATATATATATATATATATATATATATATATATATATGTGTGTGTGCGTGTGTGTGTGTGTGTGTGACGGCAATGGATTTGTTTTCAAGGTTTTTGATATGAAATCGTGTGTTGAAACAAATATTGTTATATTTGTGGAGGATCATATTGTTATAATATTGCCAGAAATATATAATAAAAACACTCACTGTTTGGATTGGTTTTCACTTCTGTATATTTTAGTCTCTCAAAGTTCTTTCATCACACACCAGTGTGTGATGAAAGAACTTTGATAGACTATATCATCATTATCATTTTACGTCGCTTGCAAGGGTATATATATTTATATCTATATTTTTAACTGTTGGTCAATCAATGATAAACATTGATTGCCAACTAAATTAACTATAGGGATATAAAATATACAGAAGTGAAAATCAATCCAAACCAAGCAGTGAGTGTGTTTTATTATATATTTCTGGCAATATTATAACAATATGACCCTCCACAAATATAACAATATGTATAATATATATATATGAAGCAAAACAAACTCAAGAATGCAAAAATACACAGTTACATTAAGTTCACACTTGGAGGAAATGGAGGAGGCTTCAACATTGTAGACAGAATTCCTTCATCAGGAAAGTCTGGATAAGGAGAGAACAAGTATATATCATCATCATCTTCGTTTAACATCTATTTTCCACGCTAGCATGGGTTAGACGGGAGTTGTCTCACTTGAGGCAAGGTTGGTCGGGTGACCGTGTCTTGCTCATATAGGATTGTATCTGGCAGGTTTTCTACGGCTGGATGCCCTTCCTAACACCAACCACATTTACAGTGCAGAACTGGGAACTTTTTACCGTGTTACCTACACGATCACATTACAGTGTGACTGTTTTTTTTTCTCGTGACACCTACACAATCTCGATCTCATTATCTCATTTATTTGGACTGGATGTTGTGGTACCAACTTTATAGAGAGAGGGTGGTGTAGGGGTAGTGGATTGGGGTGTATATTTGGTTAAGAGGTGCCTACTGACTGTAGGTTTCGTTTTGTACATAGGCAAGGTGGGTCTTCTGTATTACTGCATAGCGCCAAAGATCTCGGTCCAGTGACATTGTCTTAGAGAGGTGTAAGTGTGTAAAGTCGGAATTTATCAGATCGTCCCAGGTTTTTCTGGGTCTACCTACTCCGTAACTACCATCAATTTTGATCGCCCTGCACTTTTTTATACAGCTGTCGTCTTTCATGCGCATCACGTGACCATACCAACGTAGTCTTCTCTCAAGTAAACACCATTTATATATATATATATATAGAGAGAGAGAGAGAGAGAGAGAGAGATTATTTATTTATGTTCAATGAACATAAATAAATAATATATTTCTACTTTCTTCCCAATTGAGCACTGTTTTCCTTTTTCCTTATCACAATTATAGATTCCAAGGTTTGCTCCCTCTTTGGGGTCTCAAGATATGCAATCTTTGTGCAACCCTCCCAGAACAGGTCACAGGCCCATTGCCAGTTTTTGTAGCATGAAATAGAGACTGCAATATATTTTTCCAATAGGCCCCTCTACCTAAGGCCTTAATGTGTCCGTTGTTAACCCATTTGAAGGATGATACAGTTTGGTTATTTTTCTTACCTCTCACCATATTGCAGTTTTGGTGGTCTTATTCACACCAGTCACCAATCTGGTACTTTCTCAAACCTATGAAGACTAGGCTTTTTTAGAGGTGGCCTTTACTCGCCTCATCATAGCCACATCACTGGGTTGTGAGAGTTTTCTTGGGAGCTACAGGTGTCACCCATTGCTCCCAACTCCATAGTAGTTTACCGCTGTTGGTCCAGGGCTGCTTATTCATCTGGCAGTTACCTGCTTATATCGCAACTAACCATCATATAAGGTGGCCATATTGTTATCTGCCACCTGTGACCTGTTCTCTAGCAGAACAGCTACTTCTCCAAATGGAGAGATCGCAGCTCCAATACTATGGGCATGTGGATAGAATGTCTCAGGAAAAGAATCGCTGGACAGATTTTATGGGCAAAAACTAACCGGCAGGAGACCCAGAGCAAGATGGATAACATCCCATGAGCTTGGCTGGTCTCACTTGGGGATCCAGCTGGATTAGTTGGTGATGGTTACTTCTGTCAGGACTCAATGGAAGGAGTATTTGAGGACTCTTCCCCCACAACCCTCTCAGGAATAAGTGGCTGAAGAAGACACCTACAGATATTGCTACATATATATCCATCATCATCATCATCATTTTACGTCTGCTTTTCCCTGCTTGCAAGGGTGGGACATGAATCGGACCGAGAAAACAATGTTTCCGTCGGTCTTTCCAGTTGCCAGTACTATCTATCAGTCGCAACTCCAGGTAGAAGGAGCAATGTGAAATAAAGTGTCTTGCTCAAGGACATAACGCATCGTCTGGTCCAGCTACCGAACTCACAACCTCACGATTGCGAATCCAGTTCTCTAACCAATCAGCCACACGCCTTCATATATATATATAT